>JAFVLL020030012.1:90172-124575 GCA_021397915.2 Tor tambroides
CATTCTGATCTTATTCATCAGATCCCACACACACTTCAGCGTCGCGATTACTAGTTTAGAGCGCTGACACCCTGTGGTGAAACAATCACGTATGATTACCAGCCACCGCCTTCTCAGATCGGATTAAAACTTCACATTCCGTTGAGTTTGGAAAATACACAGTACACAGTAATCTATGTCTTCTCGTGTCTCTGAAAATAAACAGATTTTGGAATCATCCCGCGAACTCTCATTTTATTAGGCGTTTAAGTCAACTAGATGATTACATCACATTGAAAATATACATAACTGGAAATAACTGAACCGTAATATTTCAAAACGGAAGTGCGTCACGAGGCTCAGTGCAAGTAGTCCATAAGTAAATAAATAAAATCAAATGTTTTAAATATTCTTAATTTAATTAGAATATACTATATACTGTATATATATATATATATATATATATACACATACTAAAAAAATCTGTAGACAGAATGTACTGTATTAATATGAAGGAATTGTCCATATTTATCTTTTAGAAGTTTTATTTATTTTGCACTTAATTCCATTTGCATTAACACACTTAATGTGTGTGTTAATTACACTTAATTAAGTGTTTTGGGGTAACGGAAATGTCTGCAAAATTACTGCAGAATAATTGTCTTTTACAGTGTAAAGTTTATTAAATAATATATTATTTAAATAATTTGAAATAAAATTTAGGAGTCTTAACTATATTTTAATTATTTAATTCAAATTTCATGAACAAATAAAACAATTAAATATTTTTAATATTATTTTATTCCACCTTATTAAACAAAAATATCTGTAATTAATTGTGTCATTTAAATGTTGATTAGTTATGTATGTATTAGTATGATTTAGTTAGGAGTCTTTTGTTTTGAACTCAAGTGTTTCATAATGCAAAATACTGGATTATGCCAAAATATACACAAATATATTGATATTTAATCTCTAAATAGTTTTTTTATTGAATATCCAGCCAAAAAAAAAAAAGTGGTATATACTGTTACTGCAAATACTGTGTAAAGTTAACAAGCAACTTGTTGCATTAATATATTTCAACTGATAAGAAATATGTCTCTCATCCAATCAAAACCTAGCCTGAACTAACCTTTTCGATACCAAATTATGATTCTAAATAAGTCAAATATTATTAAATATTGTGTAATATATTTATTGTTTGATATAATTAATAATTAAAATCAAAAATGATTGAAAATGTATTTATTTAATACTGAATTATTTGAATCATTTTAATTATATATTCAACAGTCTTTTATTTTGAAATCAAGAGTTTCATAATGAGAATCACTGGATTATCCCATAATAGGCACAGACTTGTGTGATTATTTGTTATTTAATCTACAAACCATTTTTGTTGAATTTCCATTGGAAAATTGTGATATATAGCATTACTGACATCTATTATATCACACTGTGATATAAGACTTTGCTCAGCCGCCCACATGGACCACACACACACACACACACAAATGCATCGGTACCTTTTCTAGAAGAATCTTCACGCAGCTCACATGACCCTCGTAAGTGGCAGACAGCAGCGGGGTGATGCCATGTTTATCTGGAGCCTGTGGAGAAAAACACAGCAGAATTCACACGTGCTGCTACTGGAGAGGAGCATACAAACCCTTGAGCACATCGGTGTAATTATCATTAAACACAGCCTCTCTGAGGCGCTCTATGAATCAGACGGAGAGAGAGATGCATGCTGGGTTATCAGGCGTCTTCAGAAGTCTCTTATCTCAGGAGCATTTCCCCGTTCGCAGGGAAACCTGTCTCCTTCTGTCCTGGAGAGCGAGCGCTGATAGACGCATGAGTGCTCAGGATGGGACAGAGATCAAACGATAGACACGCTGAGAGCACCGAGAAGGACATTTACACTTTCTGAAAGAAATGCAAGTGTGTCGGGTGTTATAGGTGGTTTAATTTGTAAAATTGAGAAACCACCCTTATGAGTTCAAATCAGGGTTATTATGGTTAAATAAAAATAAAAAAACAAACATTAACTTAAAAAAAAAAAAAAATGTTTATATTAGCAACATTTTTCATTGTAATTTAGCTTAACTCGATGTACTAAAATAACTACAACTGAAATAAAAATAAATATTGAAGAACAAACTTGGTGTTTATTATTTTAAATGAGTACATTATAATACTAACAAGTATTTCATATTATTATTTATTAATGTTATTAAATATTTCATATAACCATTAAATGTATATATTTAATATAATTTTGATAAAAATATTTATACTAATTAATTTGTATTAATTAATACAATTGACTGAAGCCAAAATTAATACAAATTTATTATAGTTAAATAATATTATATATATATAATTATAATTTAGGAGTTTTTGTTTTGAACTAATTCATTTCATAATATGACACTGTTTTTGTAGTATTTAATTTCACTAGATTATCCCAAAATAGGCACAAATACTGTAGATTGTATGTAGATTTAATATATAAATCATTTAAAAAACAAAGACAAACTACTAAAAATGACAAACACACACACACACAAGTCTAAATAACTAAAACTTTAAATAAATTAAATTAGAAAATATGAAAAACTAAATACTGCAATAATGTCTCGATGATACACAATTACAGTGATGAACAAATTCTAATTGTAAATTACATATTTCTGTTAATTATAATTTAGGAGGCTTTTTGTTTCAAACTCACATATTTCATAATATAAAGTTGTTTTGCAGTATTTGATTTCACTGGATTATTCCAAAATATGATTGCTATTTAATATATAAACCATTTAAGAACCATTAAAAAAAACTACTAAAAATGACAAAACTAAGTAAAATGAAAATGAAAACAGAAACTTTAAAATAAACATGCAGCCGGTCGAAAAGTTTGGGTTCAATAGGATGTTTCTGAAAGAAACTTGTCTCTTCTGCTCACCAAAGCTGCATTGATTCAAACGAAAACACAGTAAAAACAGCAATATTGTGAAATATTATTACTATTAAAGATTTAAGCTGTTTTCTGCTTGAATTTTGAAAGTCAACATGCTGATGGGAGGAGAGCGTGAATCACAGGCTGACAGTTTGATGTTATCAGGTTTGCAGGACTAATATCTGCCCTGTGACTCCACAAGTTAAACATTTACATACTGGAGCAGATATTCATCTCCACACACACACACACACACACACACACACAGACACACACACACAGACACAGAGCGCTGGAGAATAACAGCAGAAGGACAGTTACGTTCACATCGGCTCCTTTAGCCAGCAGAAACTCCAGCATCTCGGTCTGACCGCAGTCCGCAGCGTAATGAAGCGGCTTCCGGCCTCCTTCCAGAGTCCTGTTCACATCCTCAGCCTGAACAAAACACACAGCACACATCACATTACAATCACAAACACTGTTTAAGACAAGCTTTAATATTTCATATGATTTAGGATACTATTATATATATATATATATATATATATATATATATATATTATTATACTATTATAAATATATTAATATTAAATATAATAAATTAACCTTACATATATTATTCAACATAATTATATAAATAGTGTATTAGTTCATATTTATTGATTTGTTATTATTATAACAATATTAAATTATATTAACTAATAGTTGTTTTTTAAATACCAGTAGTGTTTATTAATAATATATTGTATATTAAAGAATTCAATAATCAATATAATTATTTAATTTTAATATTATTCGAGATACTTCAGTCATTATAAATATAATGACACTGAATTTTAAATTATATTTATTATTTAATGTCATTTATATTTTATTCACTGTAATAATATAAAATTCTTGTTTTTATGATTTAGGATACTTTAGTCATAAATAATATTGAATATAAAATAATCTTATATTATTTAATATAATTATATAGACAGTTTATTAATTTGTTATAATAATAATAATAATAATAATAATATTAAATTACATTATCTAACAAGGTTAAGGTTTATCATTAAATAGTATTTAATAATAATTATTATCCAATATAATTATAGAATTACATTGGATATTGAATAATCAACATAATCATATAACTTAAATATTTTTTAAATAGGATTTTAGTAATTATAACAATGTTGAACATCGAATAATACTATTTATATAATTATAAAAATATAATTATATAAATAATTTATTATTTGAGCAGTTTCTGATTTATTTCTTCTTATTATAATAATATTAAATTATATTACATTTAACAGGGTTAAACCGTATTTAATAAAATTTAGCACATTCACACAGAAAACCATCATGTGAACCTGCTATGAGTGTGAACTGAGGTAAACCGCTGAGCTAAATATATCACAACCGCACACAACAAATGACAAAACACTGAACGCTGAATGAGCGACTCCAGATCTCATCTGATGAGTTAAAGTGATGGAGGTGAGATACTCTGAGGCTGAAGTGCTGAAACACATGCCTCTCCATTCAGATGCTGGAGCTCAAAACACCTGCGGTTTCCAGCCCACATCCTCAAACCACACACACACACACACACACACACACACACAAACACTCTCTCTCTCACACACTCCCATCATATTAGAGGAGCAGGAGGAACTCTGGAACACAAGCCATTATTCAGCACAGACACACACTCATCTGGGGTCTGCGAGCCGGTGTGTGTGTGTGTATGTGTGTGAGAGGAGAGTATATAGTTACACAAGGTGATATTGTGACACAGGATACACACTTAACAGATGACCTACAGCCCAGAGTATGTGTGTGCGTGTGTGTGTGACATTAGCTGAACGTCTTTAAACCGTTAACAACCGCCGCACAGAACAAACCTATTATGGTAATACCATGGTACTGCATGATTACTATATTTATATACCATGGTATTTATTTCATACTGCAAGAAGTGCCAAGAAAAAACAGTGTATTATCATCAGAAAACAGGAGATAAAACACTGAACGATTGACTGATGCCATTTTAAAGGCATCAAAGGCATCATTTAGGGGAAGTTGTGGCCTAATGGTTAGAGAGTTGGACTCGTAACCGAAAGGTTGCGAGTTCGAGTCTCGGGCCGGCAGGAATTGTAGGTGGGGGGAGTGAATGTGGCGCTCTCTCCACCCTCAATACCACGACTGAGATTGCGCAGGTAAGGCACCCGAACCCCTAATTTCTCCCAGTGCTGGAGCAATGGCTGCCCACTGCTCCGGGTGTGTGTTCACGGTGTGTGTGTGTGTGTGTGTGTGTGCGCATTTGTTCACTACTCACTGTTGTGTGTGTGCACTTGGATGGGTTAAACGCAGAGCACCAATTGCGAGTATGGGTCACCATACTTGACAATACGTCACGACTGACTTAAAATAAACACTCTTTAAAAACATCCATCTGTTAAGTTTTAACGTTAACAAAAATCACCATGGTAGATGCTTTTGGATGCATTGTTGCGTATTCTGAACAGCTACATTAACTTAAATCACCATAATCTGATCAAATCATTATTGCAAAGAAACTCTTGTGTCTCTATAATCTGTCATTAAAAAGTAAAATCATACTCTGCCTCTGAAACGACTTTCTATATCTGATGACATCATCAGTTCCTCTTTTCCTATTGGATAACGCTTCAGGGGGAAAACTGACTGCTTTAAAAGAAAAGAACTACAAAAACGCACACAAAAAAAGCTACTTAGTAGTTGGAGCACTAATTGCCTAAAAAGTACATCACATTACTAAAATAAAATGGGTCACAAATCCATTAATTATGTTTCATATTGTCTTTAATAACAAACAACCCGCTAATGTTATTTTACTGGATCAAACAGAGAATCTTCTAGAAAAAAATCCACCTGTTGCTTTTATCATTAACAAAAAGTACCATAGTATATGTTTTTGGAGATACTGTCATGATATCGTTGTGTATCTGGACATCTAAACTGACTCATGGCCAGGGACGTGGGAACTATATTGAGAGAGGGGGGCGGGATTCTTGGGGCGGGGGGGGGGGGGGATTTTTTAGTGTAGGCCTTAAATGTTATGTATCCTGACTGACTTTATGATTAGTTAAATCTGTTTTGCACATGCATCGCCACAATTATGTCTCCGCTGCGGCTGCGCATACAACATATAATCCTTTCACACCTAAATTTAAAATAATCTGGCTGACCCCCCAGCGTGAGTTTTTCAAGGCGACCGTTATTTAGAATGTGTCACTTTATGGTTTCCATGGTGACGTGTTCCTTATAACCTATTTTTACACGCAGCAGCAGCAGCGCTGAATGAATGATGATATGCTTAAACTGCTTTTATGGCATTTTCCTTTTTTATTCAGAATATTCACGATGTGTTTAGCTATGGCATGAAATATCCTGATATTCGATTGTCAAATACGCACAGATGGAAGTGTATTGCTTGTTTAAACACCTAGATCGTTAGTTGAGCTGTATGTATACGATGAAACCGCCATGTTAGTTGTGCCCTTGAGCGCGGTTCAGAGAATCGGATCTGTTGGATTTACAACAGGTAGGTGTCCGCTTCTCCTGAAATACTTAAAAGTAAGTGGCTGGTGAACTGGAAAAATGGAAGTAAACATTAAAGTTACTTTGATAATATCTGATGAATAAGCGTGTGAATTATAATGGAAAGCATTATTATTATTTCTTCCATAGACATCAGTGTGTAATTTTACAAACTCTAAATGTATTGTTTTTTTAGTACCCATGCGAATTTATATGTCTGAAACCTAAAATAATCAGTATGTGGTTGGCTACGAAAAGTTGTGATATATGACAATCTGAGCGCGCCTGTCTGGCTAAATTCAACATTTGCTTAAAAACAGAAATTTATGACACAAAATTTTGAAATGTAGGCTTAAATCAAACACATTTTAATTCAGATTCTGTATATATATATATATATATATATATATATATATATATATATAAAAACGGAAAACAAAAACAACGAAAAAACAGCTGGCTGACCTGTTCCAACGTCTATGCTCATGGCTCATCTTGGTCTTATTGTGATCACATCATCAGCGCAAAGAAACACACATTTGTCTTCATAATCTTCAAAACGATTTTTCTTTTCAGCTGACATAACCATTCCCTCTTTTCCTATTGGATAATGCTTCAGGAGGAAAACTGACTGCTTAAAAAAAAGTAGTACAAAAAAAAATATTCTACAAAAACTAACAATAGATAGATGATAGAGATAGACAAAAAAAATCCATAAATTACTCAAGCACTTATTGCCATTATTTTCCTAATAAATACATCACTTAACTAAAACAAAATGGATTGTGAAGAATTTCATGTTGACTTTAAAACCAAACAACCTGCTGTTTTACTGGATCAAACACGGTTCAGACAGAAAATCCTCCAGAAAACATTCACCTGCTGCTTTTACCACAAAGTACCATGACATTATACTGGTTTCTGGAACATACCATGGTAATGTCAAGATTTTGTTTCGGTACCAAGGTAATACAATGGAATTCATTGACATATCATGCAGTGTCTTAGTATGTGACTATGGGAATCATAGTCCATGATATATATTAAATATCACAGTATCATCACAGTGCTGTATTGTAAGGGTCTATAAACCTTCACAAGCTATCAGACCTGTTTGGACTCGTTTGTGAATGTATGTGATGACATGAAGAGTGTGAGTGAGTGTGTGTGTGTGCGTGTGTGTGCGTGTGTGTGTGTGTGTGTGTGTGTGTGTGTGTTTCTCACCTTCACCAGCAGAGCCTTCACTTCATCCAGATCTCCATTCTTCAGGGCCCACATCAACTCCTTGTCCCCCATGTCACCTGAAACACACAGAGAGAGACTGTATTACAGGCCTGTTCTCATAAACTGACTCGGGCCTGCGCTGCGGGCGTCATTTCATGCCTTCGACTGTTTAACGGGTGTGTGAAGCAGCTCCGAGGATCACTCACCGGGTTTCGGGTGTTCTTCGGGTTTGACAGAAAAGTTTGTGATCAGACACTGACGGGATCCGCCTGAACTGCAGCTACCAGCGGCACGAACTTCCGCTATCACACTAGCGCCCACAGACATTTCAGAATAAGAGTCCCCGTCCACACCCACCAGCTCAGATCTGGCTCGATACAACTGTACATGTACGGTAAAATTACAACAACGCAAATGGAATAAACAAGCAACAAACACATTAAGATGATAACAGTACAACATGAAATATTATAATAATAGAAAATAATGCAGGAATAAATCAAATAGCATAAACTCGGCCTGCGTCATTTCAAAATAAGAGTCTGCTTATCAATCACTACACTTGGTGTATATAATAAATCAAATGTTACGCTAAATAAATATTTATACAAATAGAATCCAACCGCTAATAAAAACGTATATATTAACTTCAGAGATGGCACAGATGGGAGTCATTAATGTTTGAGCTTCAGCAGGTCAGTTTGAAGAGTATTAATGTGGCGGTGGCGCTCTTCATAAATCAGAGATGAAATGGATCAAACCAGTGAAACTCAGTTTGAGTTCTGATGATGAGGAGGATTTACAATTCAGACAAATATAATGATCGAAGCTGCTGCAAGGTTAATATTATCGACTAGTAAATCTGTTCATTTTCATAAGCAATACTGTGTCTGTCTAGTCGTATTATATTAAAAATAAATACAGAAATACATACTTTTAGGTCGTGAATATGCATATCCCAGCTAATGAAAAATGTTCAAAGAACGTTGCTTATGTTCCCATTAAGTTATAAAAACATTATTTCTGAATGTTCTCTGAACGTCCAAAACATCCAGTTTTTAAATGTTTTAAAACGTTTTTTCTTGGTTATGCGAACGATAAGAGAACACTCAAATGTATCATTCCACAAACATTAGTTTTGAACGTTCTGAAACAAGTAGAAACATTTAAAACCATTAGATGAACATCCAACTAAAATGTTTCAGGAAAAACGTTCCACGAATGATCTATAAACGTTTTTGTGCTAACGTTTTGAGAACATTATTACATATCAGATAACGTTAAATGAACGTTATGTTAGCCAAAAGTCTGAGAACGCTTCCTGTTAGATTGTTTATTGCAGTCAGATTTAGTCACAGTGACTAGCTTGACCTGCTAAACTAGTTCATTTTAGCGATACTTGAATATAAAGCGTTGATGTTTATTAGTGTGGCATTTCACTGAATGATGTCTCTTTTAAACACACACTTTGTCCTGTTTCTTTACCTGCTTGCAGTTATAATGAAGAATGTCTTTAGAAAGCTCGAGTTGGATCAGACCATTAAAGCAGATGCTGAAAAGAGCAATCAGAGGAGATCAAGCCGTGTATCAGCTTCGAATGGAAAGCTCCCACCCTCCATAAACAGCACAGAAGTCCTTCACCTTCCCACCTAACCTCTCTCATGCTGATATATGGAGGATGACAGCGCCGCATGACACTATTATTGCATGAAATAAGCTCTCAAAAGAAAACCAATCCAGCTAGAGGACAAAAACATCTATACAGGAGAGCGTGTTTGTCAGGAGGGTTATAAAGCGCCACTTGAAGGAACTTCAGCGCTACCCGAATGCAGGTAAAGCCCAAGGGAGCCGCGGCTGTAGTGATATGCAGCGGTTTGAGCTCATGAGGGTCTCGCGTGGCCACCGCTGGCCTCATGCTAAAGCAGCGGCGCAATTACTGCAAACACACTGGGGACCAGGACAGGCCCTTCACACGTGTTCATGAGCTCATACATGCACTGATATCAAAGTTGTGTGCTTTCGCCTGCTGCGGTGTCAGGAAGAACAGCAACTTTTGTTATGCAAACACAAAATATTCAAATGTATGCAGGGAACGTTCTCTGAACAAGGAGTGACGTTAATAGAATGTTCGTTCAATGTTCGAATGTGCAAAAACAAAAACAAAACCGTTATTTATGCGTCATTCATGGAACTTTTGTCTGAAATGTTTCAGTTGGACATTGGTCTGATGTTTTTTTTTTAAAATGTTACTTGTTTTGGAACGTTCAGAGAACATTCAAAAGTAACGTTCTCATAATCTTTGCAAGATTATAAAATGGAATGTTCCTTTAAAATTCATATAACTGTGAAAAAAAGTTTTTAAAACGTTTAAAAAATTCATGTTTTAAACATTCAGAAATAATGTTTACATAACAATGGTAACGTTAGCAAAACTTTCTCAGAATATATTTTTGTTAGCTGGCTACTTAAGGCAACACAGTGAATCGAGTAACAAAATAAATAGTAGTTATCACCATACGTTCCCCAGTTGATTGATACCATTAAAAATGGCAAACTTCTTTGTATTAAACGTTTTCTGAACTGTTATGTTTACATATACAAATTAAGCATTATCTAATTAAATATACACTAATTTGCATACATTTCCAGAACAAAAATCTAAACATTGGATGAAGCCAAGTTCAAAATTCTTGTTTGATTTTGTCGACATCAGAGTTAAAGGTTTTTACTGAGGGAATATTGGATTTCTTTTATCACTCCATAAATCAGAAAAAAATACTGTCAAGAACCAGAAAAAAAAGAGATTGTCACTATGTTTTTAGGAATAAAATCTTAAATAAGTGTGAATGATGTATGAATAAACCCCTCAGTAAAAGCCTTCAGAATATAGATAGGAATAAAGTTTAGTGTATGTAAGTCCTGCTGAAGTGGAGAAAACAAAAACAGCCTTTAAAAATGTATTAGAACTGAAATCTACAAATGCAAATAGATAAAGAGCAATACAATATACACCTGAATGTGTACTGTGGATATTTTCTTTTCACTACTCTGAAGCAACACATTATGAAAAACCAAAATCTTGACCAGGGCATGAAAAAACAATGGTTATCTTCATCATTAGGGATGATCCCAGGCGAAACGTCAGAGGAAATGCAGGCGTGTCTTCCTGTTATTATGTCCAAACAGCAGCGGAACAGGCATTTCAGACGTCTTTCTAGTAAAAAGAGAAACAGAAACGGTTTGCATTTGAAGCAAGCAATTCAAATCAGCAGCAATAAACATACATACTGTAATGAAGAGATTCATAAACTTCTTTTGTCAGCCAAACACCACTGACCTAAAATATTTACAGAGATTTTAAGATAATATTTCAATAATTGAATAATGCACTTGCATGTTCACAGTCACATGCAGATAAATAAAATCATATTTTAATTTTTGTGTTTAATTTTGATAGCTTTTATTTTAGAAATTATTTGATTACATTTTATTTACAAAGTTATTATTAGCTTCCCATCAACTCACGAGGCTCTGTTTGTGAAACCCTTCTATGAAGATTTTAAATTGTGGGTTGAGGTACAAAATTACAGTAAAAATAGAATTCCATGTAATAAAATAATCACTGCATGTTGTTTCGCTAATAGCTCTCCACCCAGGAGAGCTAACAGGGAATATTCTCACAACCTTCACTAAAACTTTGAAAAGTTATATAAATGTTAAAACACTCTTAAAGTAATGTTTATGGAACGTTCTTTTATATATATTCTCATAATGCTGAGACATTCTCAATACGTCCTTATGATGTTATTTGTACTTGAACGTTCTAAGAAATTGTTTGCAACCTTTAAATAACTGTATAAGCACAAAAACATTTTAATATTTCAGAATGTAAAAAAAAAAACATTTAAATGATGTTATATTTTGAGTAAACAAAGTTAGTAGAATGTTGTAAGAAATGGTTTGTAACCTTTAAATAACAAGAAAACCAAAAACAAGAAAACTGGACATTTTAACATTCTTAGAATATTACAAATAAATATTCAAATAAAACTATATTTTAGGCGAAAATAAAGTTAGTATAATATTGCAGGAAACGTTTTTATCACGTCAAGAAAACTGGACATTCAACATTTTTAGAAACATTTTAAAACAACGTTTTTATAACTTAAATTTCGTACATAGGCAACTAACAAAAATTTGTTGCAAGAACGTTTTTCTAACGTTCCCATTAGTATGAAAACATTATTTCTGAATGCTCTCTGAACATTCCAAACGTCCAGCATTTCAAATGTTTAAGAAACGTTCTTTCTTGGTTATGCAAACGTTACATGAACGTTCCATTTCATGATTTTGAGAACACTGTAAGAATTTTACTTTTGAATGTTCTAAAACTAGTAACATTTAAAAAAAAACGTTAGACAAACATCTAAAATGTAAAAAATGTTCCATGAACAATTTATAAATGAAGTTTTGTACTAAACTTTTGAGAATGTTATTAATGACCAGATAATAATGTTACTAGAAGAAAATTGATTCATACAGTAACTTCCCCTGTTAGCTGTTATCAGTCATATGATTGGGTGTGTGAGATGTTTCTACTGTAGTTTAGTTCACGTGTGTCAGATTCTAATCAATCCGCTCACCAAACCTGATCAGATGGAGCTGCTGACCTCCTGTTGTCTCCCATAGCGCCATGGTTTCTCCCATCATCCATCACTGCTGTCATGTCCAGCGTGGCGGCCGCAGGGGATTTGTAGATGTGAGCTCTGATTGTGCGTGACAACTTCATTACGAGCCAATCAAACCCCGCTTTCATCATGAACGATGCGTGTCAGTCTCTGATCTCAGCTTAAACTGTCACGTGAAGGCTCGACTTCACCCAAATGACACAAATCTACAAAAGTTACATGAAGTCTAAATTTAGTTGAAGTTTAATTGACATGACATGCTAATTAAAGGCGTCATGTGTGGATGAACACACGAGGGGAGCGTTTGCTAAGAACGAACTGTAGGCGCTGATTTTGTTTGCTCACTTTTAGCACTTGATTCATTAAATGAATTATGCAAATGAGGAAACGGTGCAAACATGCCAAAAATCTGTGCAATAACTTAATTGAAATACTTAATTACTTTATGTAAATCACACCATAAGCTGACTTGAGAACATTTGTCATCTGGTTAAACTGGATTGCAGGATGTGAGTAAACAAGCCACATAAGACTTTAATAATCTAAAATACTAATTCTAGATCACAAAAAGTTAAACATTAAAACATATTTTTAGCTGGTTTCAGCTTTTGTCTTCTCCAGATGTTAACTGATGGACTGGAGTGGTGTGGATTACTTGTGGATTATTGTGATGTTTTTATCAGCTATTTGGACTCTATTCTGACGGCACCCATTCACTGCAGAGCATCCATTGCTGAGACAGTGATGCAATGCTACATTTCTCCAAATCTGATGAAGAAACAAACTCATTTACATCTTGGATGGCCTGAGGGGGAGCACATTCAGCAAATGTTCATTTTTGAGTGAAAAC
This sequence comes from Tor tambroides, assembly GCA_021397915.2. Taxonomy (NCBI): domain Eukaryota; kingdom Metazoa; phylum Chordata; class Actinopteri; order Cypriniformes; family Cyprinidae; genus Tor; species Tor tambroides. The sequence continues at coordinate 103,455 of JAFVLL020030012.1, forward strand.
AAAACTAAAATTCATGTGTCTTCACTCAAGATCCCTAGAAGGACTAGAAATGGTTTAAATTGAGAGATCTGCTGGTGATTTGCATTTTCATGCACAATGCGCATCAGACAAGCAGTGAATGGATTGTGGACGTACCGTCTAAACAACGACAACCAGCAGCCGGTGTGTATTAGTGAGGAGGATCCGGCCCAATGCTCTCATCAGACAAAACACTGGTTGTAAAACACACTGATGCTCATGATGTTTCTCTGCAGACGGCCTCTCCTGCCCACGCGGATCTGAGGAGCACACGGGGTTAATGAGAGCCTGTGTGTGTCTGTGTCCAGCAGGAGGCAGCGTTCTGGAACACATGCAGACATTCAGCTCTCCCGCTGCTCTCTCATCATTCCTGCTCGGACAGAAACAGAAACAGTTAGTGCTTCTCAGCTCAGTCGGGTTCCTCTCACTGACCTCTGACTGCCCAATAGACGAGAGGGATGAATTCAAAATATTATTACATGCTATTTTATAAACATATGGCAGAAAGAGTAAGAGCAGAGTGCTAGTATGCTATTCTGAATTCAGTGCTATGTACTGGTCACTACAGAGCAGAGTATGCACTGAATACTGCTGTGAATTTGCCTAATATTTGATGACATCTGCATCACTGATTCTGTTATTTTCCTGTTTATTAATGCAAAGCTGCTTAGAAACACTCTGTGTTGTATAAAGCACTGTAAAAATAAAGGTGACTTGACTGCTAGTCTCAGAAGAAGTATACAGTGATAAATTGTACAGTGCTGTCAGACTGACCTCATCCCAGCAGGCACCAGATGTCTATGTAATGTCAAGTTGACGGTGGACATGACCTCAGACAGACGTTGCATTTTGGTTGAAAATGAAAATTGGGTTGAGGTCAATATTTGACGTCAATTTGATGTTGACTTAACGTTGGATTTTGGTTACACAACCTAACAACAACAAAATCTCAACGTCAGCTCACGTCAGTATTGGACATCAGTTTAACATTGACATTAGATGTTGAATTTACATTGAAATTTGGTCACCCAACGTCGTAACTGAAATTTAACCAAATATCAACGTCTTATGACGTTGTGTGTCTGCTGGGATTACACTAATGTTTAATGCATCCAATGTCATTTTGGAAATAAAAACACTAGAACTGATTTTTTAAACCTATTTTTTTTTTGTAAATATTTCACGACTTTTAGGATGGATGGATGGCTTTATACAGTAGTTCATACTGAGAGGGTTATTATGGGATGTAAAGTGTGTTTTTGCAGAAGGGAGGGGCTTCATTCTGTTTCTACTGACCAATAGAAACGCAGCTGATATACAGACGTCCTGTTTACATCCTTCTTCATTATCATCACCACCACATAAAGGACACTGTCATTATATGCATTATATCAATTACAAGTAATGATCTCAGAAGTGTCCTATGAGATTTTTGAATTGCAGCTGATTATATAAATTATAATTCTCAATAATGGACTAATTACAGTCATTGTTCTCAGCCGAGTTACACAAACCTAGTGTGTTAATGCGGTTATTCAGAGAGCAAAAGAGACATTTGGAGCTTGAAACGTGGATTGAAAATGCTGTGAAATGCATACAGATAGTGGACACACACACACTTGCCTTGGGTGAGTTCTTCTCCATCAGGTTTTATGTGGGGAACAAACTTCCAGGCTGAAGTAAAGGAAAGCGTCTGCCTGTGGGACACAAACACAAACCGCTTGACCTCAGACGACCCTCATCTCACTCGCTCACTAGATGTGGTGTGTGTATTCTAGTGTGCTTAATAGACAGCAGGGTCCCTCAATGATTCTGATCAAATCATTCCGATAAAGAAAGCGTTTCTTCCTGGAGCCGCTGAGATTAGAGCGGGAGACGCTAGCGACGCAATAACACGTTCAGGCAGATGTCTAGAGGTCTAATGGCTGTTATCGCGCGGTCCTCTGGGCTCTGAGGTTCATGCCGCATATAGATGATATATGACGTTCAGCAGACAAACAATCAGATGAGTCCTGCTTTAGCTGTAAACATACACACACAAATGTTAGGTTTTTCTCTCATTTTCCATTGACTTCCATATTTTCTATCCTCTAACAGAACAGTTTCACATCCTCACATGATCATTAAGCAGTTCTTAGTTGTTTATTAAGCTGTTTTCCTCAAAGAGAGGGTTAGCTGTTGGTAATTTCAGATTTTACTGCCTTTGTGGGAGTTTCTTGAATTTTTAAAATGTTCATTTAAGATATATTTTTGGGAAGCAAAAAAGTAGGTGTTTTTTGGAGAGGGAAATTAAGCATAATAATCAAAACATCATTTACTCACCCTAAGGTTGACTTGTTTTTTCTTCTCTGAAACAAAAAAGATGAACATTTATGCTGCTCTTTTCAATACAGTGAAATGAATGGGGGATGAATGCTGTCAGGATCTGATATATCTATGATAGAATGATAAATAGATAGAACGATAGAATGATAGATAGAATGACAGATAGAACAACAGAATGATACAATAGATAGATAGATAGATAGTGCTTTGCGAAAGTATTCAAACCCCTTCATTTTTTTTCACATTTTGTTATGTTGCAGCTTTGTTAAACTGCTTTAAATGACTTTTTTTCCACATCAATATTTGCAGATTCATTAAAAATAAAAACCTTAAATGATTCCATTGCATAAGTATTCAAACCCTTATCTGGGACAGTTGCAATTTAGCTCAGGAGCGTTCATATTGCTTGTAGATGTTACTACACTTTGAGTGAAGTTAACCTGTGTCAAATTCAACTGAATGGGTACGATTTGGAAAGGCACACACATCTTAATAAAAGGTCTAACAGCTGAAAATGCATATCAGAGCAAAATCCAAGCCCTGAGGTCAAAAGAACTGCCTGTAGAGCTCAGAAACAGGTTTGCATCAAGCCACACATCTGGGGAAGAGTTCAGAAAAAAATTATGCTGCATTGAAGGTTCACAGAATCATGTAGCCTTCATTATCCATAATGGAAGACGTTTGAAACAACTAGAACTCTTCCTTGAGCTGACCTCCTAGCCAAACTGAGCAACTGATGGCGAAGGGCCTTGTCTAGACTGGTGACCAAGATGCTGATGGTCACTCTATTTGAGCTCTATGATCATATATGCAGATGGGAGAAACCTACAGAAGGACAAACATCACTGCAACACTCCACCGATCTGGCCTTTATGTCAGTGTGGCCAGACCTAATCTTCTCAGTGAAGACAAACAAAAACCCTTGGAATTTGCAAAAAAGCACCTAAAAGACCCTCAGACTCTGAGAAACAATATTCTCTGGTTTGATGAACCTCAATTCTAAACATCATGTTTGAAGGAAACCAGCTCTGCTCATCACCTGCAGAGTACTACCCAAAAAGTAAAGTGTGGTGGTAGCAGCCTCATGCTGTGGGGCAGTTTTTCAGCGGCAGGGACTGAGGGACTCATCAGAGTAGAGGAGAAGCTCAATGCACCAAAATATTGAGATAGCCTTAATGAAAACCCAGTCCAGAGCATTCAGAACCTCAGACTGGGCAGAAGGCTCACCTTCCAACAGGACAATGACCCTAAACACACAGCAAGAGTGGCTTATAGACAACTCTGTGAATGTCCTTGAGTGGCCCAGCCACAGCCTGAGCTTGAACCCAATCAAATATTTCTGGAGAAACCTGAAAATGTGCATCTGCCCCCATCCAACCCGACAGAGCTTGAGAGGTGAACAGATGTGGAGAAGAACGGCAGATAATTGCCAAATGCTGACGAGCAAAGCTTGTCGCATCATACCCAAAAACATTTAAGGCTGTAAAAGTGATTATGCAAAACTTATGCAATGTACTTATTTCAGGTTTTTTATTTTTAATAAATTTATGAAGTTGTGACAATTCTGTTTTTTGCTTTGTCATTATGGTGTATGGAGTGTAGATTGATGTGGGAAAAAAAAGGAATTTAAAGCAGTTTAATATAAGGCAACATAACAAAACGTGAAAAAAATGAAGGGGTATGAATACTTTCACAAGGCACTGTAGATAGATAGATAGATAGATAGAATGATAGAACAATAGATAGATAGATAGAGTAGGTTGTGTAAAGGCTGTGCAAACACACACACACACACACACACACACACACACACACACTCGTCTTCTAATTAAAACATGAATATTTCTGCATGAGTTGATTCTTATTAAGCTAAAGAAGCAGCTCCAGTATAATGAGTGTTCAAACTCCTCTCAAATTAACTAAACAGCACAGCAATTACACAAACACAAACAGGAACAAGTCTTTTTCACACATTCAGCTGCTCTCTCTCTCTATTGTTCTTAGTGCTCTTCTAGCTCATGAGGAATTAATTAATGCAGACGGACACTCGCTCTGTAGTTCAGAGGAAACGCTAGAGTGTGTGTAAATATAACCTGTATATGGAGACTACTGTATTTTGGATTTTGGGTTTAATAAGGTTAAATAAGGAACACATGCATATTCACCAAAACAACAAGAGAATATGGTATTGTTAGTTCATAATTCATCATTTTATTGATGAACTAGTTAATCAGCTCGTACTGATATGAAGTAGAAATTGCAATAAGTGAGCAGCTCTACAGACAGAGACGCTTCACACAGGATACACACTGCAGTATTCTGCTGTTCTGCTTTGGTCAGTGTATAAATGTTTCTTTTCTCCTGTGTTAGGGTTGTGTTTCAAATCTGATTCAACACTTCTTTCTGACTAACTAGTTCTTTTTTTAAAGGTTTCAGCATGCAAAATCAGCATGCAAACTGAACACTGAATCTCACAACACAGTGAAAGTGCATGCAACTATATCAAAAAAAGGTGTTAAATGTTCAGTAAGCTTCATACTTAAGTATTTCTTGGTCAGGCTGTTGTTACTGAGTTCTGACTAAAGGGGAAGCAAAAAAACTCAAAAAGTGGCAAAAAATAGCAGCTGTGTTATTTTCACACAGTTGTCTCTCAGTCCAGTGTAAAAGCATCTAGTGCTTGAGCTCTGAGAGGATTTCTGTCTTCTTCAACTCTCTTCTCTGGTAAGTCTGGTAAACCTTCTGTAGTTTTGAGATTTTATAGAGAGTATAGTTTTACTGTATTGTCAATTCTATATTATTGGACTAATTGTGTGTTTTATTTGCATTTGTTTATTCTGCCGCAAGGTGAACTGCATGTAAATGATGGAAACACTGGTGACATTCCTCCTCACTGGATCTCTGATACAAGGTCTCATTCTTATATTTTATTCCTCTTTTAACAAGCTGAATTATTATGATGAAAGCAATTTTATGTGCCCTTTATGTGATTAAAGAGCAGTAAGTGCTGCAGAAGTTTACTTGCTTCTGTTTGTTTGTCTGTTTTAGGTGTTTCTTGTGACTTCAGTATCAGTCTGCCGCAGAGAGTAGAAGCTCTACAAGGATCCTGTGTTTTCATACCCTGCACATTTGATATTGATCAAAAATATGAAAATGACCTTACTGATAGTGCAAAGAGAATGTGGTTTACAGAAGGAAACCCTGTAATGAAAGTGTTTGACTCCAGCAGCCCCAACACTGGACCGTTAAAAGGAGAAATATTTGGCACTGCTACACAGAAAAACTGCAGCACACGCTTCGATAATATCAATCAGAGTCATGATGGGTCATATTACTTCAGACTTGAAGCCAATGGTATTTTGCGATATAACTACAAAGAACCTGCACACTCCCAAGTTCAAATTGGTGTCTTAGGTGAGTGTCATATTGTTTGTGCTGCTTCTACAGTGTGACTCAACTCATATTTTAAAAAAGAAATCTTCTACTGTACAATAGCGATACACATTCATTACTGGATATGATAATCTACATTATCTTATAATATTTGACAGTGTCTCTATGTGTGTTTCAGGATCTCCACCCAAACCTAAAGTGAGCGTCTTTAATGATCAGCAGGAGGTGATGGGGATGATGGAGGGAAGTTCAGTGAGTCTGCGCTGCTCTACTAAGATCTTCTGTCCGTCTCGTCCACCATCTCTCACATGGAGCTCACCTCTCAATGAGAACATCTCAGGACGGCAGTATCAGAGCCAAACTGAGCTCATCTCTGATCTGAACTTCACTGTTTCTCACCGTCATCATAGAGTCACTTTCACCTGCACTGCAACGCACCAGCTGCAGCAGCCGATCACAACACAAGAGTCCCGAACGCTACGAGTTCAGTGTAAGACAGGAATTATATCAATCTGTGCTGAATGATCATCTATAATTAGTGCTGTAAATCATAACAGAATCACTTCAACAATTTTCTCTTCCATTAGATGCTCCTAAAAGCACATCAGTGAGGATAAATCCAGCTGGTTTAGTTCTGGAGGGCCGTTCAGTGACTCTGAGCTGCAGCAGTGATGCAAACCCAGCAGTGAACTACACCTGGTACAGAGACACTGAAGAACTCCTGAATCCAGTTCAGACCGGACCAAACCTGACCATCAACAACACCGACCCGACAGACAGAGGACGATACTACTGTACAGCTGAGAACAAACACGGCACTCACAACACATCAGTGCTGCTGGACGTCCAGTGTGAGTATAATCTTTAATGATTTACAGAATATGTCTTTTATTTACAAATTCAAAGAGTTTAATTTGTTTTTCATTTCTTTCTCAGCCTCCATCAACGCACAACTTTATTTCTGTCAGCGTCCTGCTGAGGATTAACATTCTTCAGGCTTTAGATCCCATCCTAAAATCAACATAATTCAAATCATATATCAAAACGCATATTTTCTCTTTGGCTTTTGGTTCACTGTTATCTTCATAACATTTACTGTAAAATACTTTTCTACACATGAAACAAGAAGCTAATAAACATGATTACGAGGAGACATGGACTACAATAAGTGAATGAAGAGATTTTATAAAATGAAAAACAAGAGGATGCTTCTGGTTTGAGGTGAGCAGATTTCTGAAATGGAAACAGGAAATTTTTTCTACTTGAGTTGTCAAAATATCAATGAAATCTCATTTGTTATTATCTATGAATTAAAAAAATGTTGAACACACTGCCCTGGGTGTGTGTTCACGGTCTGTGTGTGTGTGTGTGTGTGTGTGTGTGTGCGCGCACTTGGATGGGTTAAATGCTGAGCACAAATTCAGAGTATGGGTCACCATACTTGGCCACACACATTGTTGTGTGTTTCATATACTATAACTAAAATTAATAATTATGATGATGTTCAGTTTGATTATTAGGATTTTTGGTCTGGTTTTAATACAAGTCACACTATGAAAAGAGTTATTGGTGACCACTGTAAACAGCAAGCGGTTCAAAACAATATTATAACAAGATCATGAATAAAACAAATAAAAAAAAACTACAAAAATAAAACTAAACAAATATGAGAAGATATGATAAATACAACTGCATTTAACAAATAATTTTGACATTTTTTAATTGCATTTAATATTTTCATTTTGACACACCAAAAAAACAATGTTTTGTTTTGTTTTTGTTTTTTTAAATAATTTTTTACAAATATTGGTAAAGGTTTGGCATTTGTTATGTGAACAAAAAAAAAAAAAAAAAAATAGATAAATAAATAGATAGTTAAAAATATGTATATGTCTGAAAAAGTTAAATGGTATTTAAAAAATGTCACACTAGTACTGTTTATGGGCAAAAATTACAGCTTTGGAAATGAATGGGAAATGAATTTCATTTATTGGAAATGCACCCAAACAAAATCTCACTGAAAGCTAGTTTTTTGGAGATACCAACCTCAAATTTGGAACACAACTTGTTTAGATTTATGGCTTTAATTTTCTTATAGTTTTAGATTAAAACATATTTAATAAAATATATATTTCACATTAAATTGAAAAACTTTGTGCTCCAAAGCATTCAAGTTGAAAATTTCATTTTCAAGTCTATGCTTAAAAAGTGGTTAATAAATGGATCATAACTATTCCATATATATAATTCAGTAACACAAAATCCCCTAAAAATATAAAATATTCTTGAACTAAACTAAAATTTAGTGCATTTATTTAATTAAAAAAAGGTTATTTTTGACCACCACACGAGCAGCACCAGAGTGTTAATCAGCTCGTACTGAATTAAAGTAGATGTTTATGCAACATATCCACGTGAGCAGCATCACATAACCACAGATGCCTCATGCAGGATACACGCACTGCAGTATTTTGCTAAGCTGTCTAATGCTTTGGTCTGACTGAAAGGGAAGCAGTAAAAACTCTAATACCAGTTAAGATGTGTTATTTCCATATACACCTAAGAGAGGATTTCTGTCGTCTTCAGCTCTCTACTCTGGTAAGTCATTTACATGCAACATGGTAAAACTTACATTTACTGCCGTAGTTTTAAGATTTTCAGCTGTTAAGACACTTTGATGTGTAAAACATGTTCAAACATGTCCTGTTTTTAATCTAAACTAAGTAATTTGTTCTAGTAATGTTCCGTATTCTTAACATTTATTTATTTTTATATGTAGAGCCATTTTAGGACTTTAGAGATAATGAGTTTTAAGTAAACAAATCACAAAAATATGAAAAATTAATTTAGACTTCTGTCAATTCTGTATTATAAGATATGCCTAATTGTTTTTATTTGTTTGTATATCCTGCTGTAAGGTGTAACTTTCCATGAATAAAAATTAAGAAATGCAATCAAAAGCTTAAACACTCAAAATTCATAACGTGTTTTGAAATCAGACAATGCAATACCATGGATATTGTACTTTAAATCCTTTTATGAGGCTCCTCCCCCTAGTGAGTGGTGTCAAGTGTCATATTACAAATTTTACTACAACATTTTATAATCAAAACGTTTTCTAATCTTGATAAAACACATATTGTTGCAAAGGTCTGAGCCTAAAGTTTCCATATTTGGAGACTATTTTGTGGTAGAAATAATATTGTGACAGAAATATATAAATTTGTGACAGAAAAATGCATTAAAAAATTTGGTGTCACCTGGTGGCTATTTCTAGTATAGTGCCTAAACAAACTCACAGGGACCTCAATTTTTGTGATATCAACTTCAAATTTGGAACATAACGTACTTAGACGTATGGCTTTGATTTTATAGCAATTTTAGATTCCATAATAATTAGTAAAATACCTTATGTCTTGCAGTGTGCAGTTAAACATAACATCAGAAACAAATGGATGTGTGAGCAAATTACCTCATCCAGGTATAATTTAATAATAACAGAGGCTAAGTTGTTGAGTTGCAGAAAGTTTTCTGTGAGGGTTAGTTTTACTGGATATAATATACGGGGGCACAATACTTGCATCTTGCAAACCCCTCACCAAATGTGCAGCTGCGTCCCTGGATATAATAATCCATATGACCTTCTAATATCTGTATGTGTTTCAGGATCTCCACCCAAACCCACAGTGAGTGTCTTTAATGATCAGCAGGAGGTGATGGGGATGGTGGAGGTGATGGAGGGAAGTTCAGTGAGTCTGCGCTGCTCTACTAAGATCTTCTGTCTGTCTCGTCCACCATCTCTCACATGGAGCTCATCTCTCAATGAGAACATCTCAGGACGGCAGTATCAGAGCCAAACTGAGCTCATCTCTGATCTGAACTTCACTGTTTCTCACCGTCATCATAGAGTCACTTTCACCTGCACTGCAACACACCAGCTGCAGCAGCCGATCACAACACAAGAGTCCCGAACGCTACGAGTTCAGTGTAAGACAAGAATTATATCAATCTGTGCTGAATGATCATCTATAATTAGTGCTGTAAATCATAACAGAATCACTTCAACAATTTTCTCTTCCTTTAGATGCTCCTAAAAACACATCAGTGAGGATAAATCCAGCTGGTTTAGTTCTGGAGGGCCGTTCAGTGACTCTGAGCTGCAGCAGTGATGCAAACCCAGCAGTGAACTACACCTGGTACAGAGACACTGAAGAACTCCTGAATCCAGTTCAGACCGGACCAAACCTGACCATCAACAACACCGACCCGACAGACAGAGGACGATACTACTGTACAGCTGAGAACAAACACGGCACTCACAACACATCAGTGCTGCTGGACGTCCAGCAGACTCATTTCTGTCTACCACCTGCTGACGATTAACATTAAAAAGTGATCACACCTGTTTCTGTTTTCATCAGACTTTAGATCCCATCTTAAATTTAACATCTCATCTTTTCTCTTTGGCTTTTGGTTCACTGTTTATCTTGAGTGTATTTCATAACATTTACTGTAAAATATGTTTGGATAGCGTGATGTTTTTCCCAAAACAGTTACATGCAAACCTGCTTCATGATAGCATTACTGTGAGTTGTGATCAGATACATTCTTGATTTTTCTGAAGTGTTTTGTTGACAGGTAACAGAGATATTAAAACTAATGAAACTGGTTGCAAGGTGTTTGCACTTAACTGATTTGGTGAGGGGAAAAAATCATGCATTTGGGTGTCTTGGTGTAGCATTTAGGCCTAAATTTATATTTTAATTGCATATAAAATTCCCATACATTTGTATTAGACAAGTGTACTTTTCATACATGCTCTATTAAAGCAATAAGCCCCAAGAAGCCTAAAATGAAATTGCATTTACTCGCCCTCAAGATGTTCCTGGTGTGTACTTTTCACTTTCTTTCCGGAGCTTTCTGATATTTTGAAGAATGTTGGTAATCAAATAGTTGACGGTAGCCATTGACTTCCATTAAATGGAAAAAAATTATTATGGTAGTCAATGGCTACCGTCAACTATTTGATCCCCAACATTCTTCAAAATATCTTCTTTTGTGTTCAACAGAGGAAAGAAACTTATACAGGTTTGGAACAAGTGGAGGGTGAGTAAATGATAATTTTCATTTTTGGATAAACTATCACTTTAATACTTTTTTTGGAGACATTTGGTGAAAAGGTGAATAGTACTTAACTGCTAAATTTGACTGCAAGGCATAAACATATTAAGATATTAGAAACATTAACATCATGATTTTCTACAAATAAAACAAATAAATTTGACTTGACTACTAAACTCTGAGGTTTGTCAGACTGTAGACTCTCAGACAGGAAAAAAACACCTAGAAACCACACCGAACACCCTAGCAACAGGATATTAGTAACAAACAAACAACCTCACAAACGCCAGTCACACAGTCAGCAGAAATGGAAAAATGACAGAATTTATTAAGTATTTAAACAGCCTGCCATTATGAATCCTCGTAGTCCAAACATGAAACCAGTGTCTTACACACACACACACACACACACACACACACTCTTAAGTGTAATTACATCCTGTAATGCCCAGCGCTCTGTGTGCATGATGGATCATGGCATGACACCATTATTTAGCTGAAAAATGATTAATGGTGTACAAGCTCCATAAACACTGAGCTTTGATCTGGAACTGAGAGACAAGCCCACGGAGAGCGTCTGTGACCCGCTCACACCTCTGAAATAAACACCACCACGGCCTACATGAAATATGAGCCGCATTAAAGCGCCATTGTTCTCCATATGACAGGAGGAGCAGAATTCATTCAGCATTCGTCCATAAGCGATAAACTCTTCATTAGAACTCCAGACGTCTGTACAAAAGCACTGGCACTAATGGAAAAGCGCAAAACTCTACATAAAAAAGCAGAAAAACACAAGTGACATGAGATTACAGCTGTCTACCAAGAAAAAAACAATGAATGTTGCTTGTAAGAATTAACTATTTCATCATAATGCTTCTGAAGAGCCGTCAGCGCAGGAAAACACTGTCAGGATGGTGCTGTTCCAACATCTACCAGCTAACTAGACTGTGTTAACGCTTGAATGAAAGTATGACTTAGGGCTCCCAATTCTACTTATTATAAATGACTTTGCACTTGTTTTTTTCTGGAAGATACTTACAAATTTAGACAGTCGCAGGTTGTGTTTTTTGGGCTTGTTTTCAGAATAAAGTTGAGTATTTGGGCTTGTTAGTGGTTTATCATTATTTAATGTGTGATGTTGTTTTTCTGTCTGTCAGTGCCATGAGAATCTCTAATCTATTTCTTTACCAGTCTATTTTGACATCTGAAGCAATTAGATTCAGCAACTTTATGCCATTACAAGCTGCTTTTGATGCAAAAGTAAGACATTTCTTCACTTTAACCTTTTATTCCTCACTAATCCTCAGTGGTCAAGACTGAAGACAATAAGCATAACTTAAATGAATGTACTATATTCTGTTTCATTCTTTAGTATTTTGAGGGGATTTAGGATTTCACTCAATGTGTTTGATGCACTCAAACACAAATAATGTGTTGGCTCAACAAAAACATTTATTTCAACATTTATCCAGTTCTATGCAAACTATGCTGGGAACTAGAAATCTACCGCCCAATTTCCAAAGTCAGCAAGACAATTTTATTACGTTACTACAACTTAATTTTCTAGGAAAATCAATTAATGCAAAAACTTGAGTTTGTTACACACAATATTAACAGAACTCACTGGCACTTTTAGGTTTCAAGGTTTAATTGAATAAATTAGAATTTTTACCCTGCAACCATGCATTTTATTTATTTATTTTTATTTTATTTTATATGCATTTTTTAACAGGTCCTCTTATTTATTCTTTAGAGTGTACAATATTCACCACATATTTCTATATAAAATAATTTTACATATTAGAACAAATTGTTTATATAAGTGCATTTTCAGACATAAATACTTTCATTAGGTTCTGCACTTGAATATATATTTATACACTGTCAAAGACTCATTGTGGCTAATTTGTGCCATAAACAATTAAAGTACATAGTAATTTTATACATAGTATATGTTTTCAATTCCCATGGCGGTCATTTTTGACATTGAATGTCACAAGTGTGACTATTTTTTTCAATTAAAATGTTTCTAATCATATCTAAAAATTCTTTGTGTGTTCATAGCAAGTGTCATAAAAGTTACCAAGTTTTGTACCATTCTGATTAAGTAAAAAATGTCAAACAAAACAAAAATGTCATTCTAAAATGACTGAAGATCACCAGAGAGTTCAACAATAAAATTAATATCTGATTTAGATAGCCAGGTAAAATAAAGTGTCTGGAGTTTATGTGTATTATGAGTTTGCAGGACAATAAAAAAATTTCAGTTCAGTGCATTTATTTCCTGATGAGATGATCATGTAGTTGGATGACTTTCTATTAGAACAGACTAGAAAAAAATGAAAAGGAACTATATTTGTGGCAGAACACTGAAAACTAGGACAAAATCCCTTTCTGTGCTTATTTTTGGCTTGTTTTTTCTAGACCAGGTCGATTATTTCTCAGGCAAAACCTTGCAAAAGTGCCCTTAATAAAGACTCAGATTCACAATCAGATTCTAAAGATCAGACTCATGATGAATCAAAGCTTTCTAAGAGCAGGTCCCTGACCCTCAGTGTTTTTGTTTTAACGGCAGCAATTCTGAAAGCGCTTTACTAACGAGCATATGTGGACTCAAAGCTGCTGTCCTCACTAACAAGTCCCTCTAATGAGATCATTAATTATGTCCCCCAGCAGCTCAAATCTGCTGCATCAACATGTTGAGAACAACACAAAACCCGCATGTGGGGTGTGAGAGCAGATTACGGGTCAGCGTGAGAGCATGAGGCACGAGCGAGCCGCGAGGAGACGTGTGTTTTAGAACGGCCGCCGTCTGCTCTTAAACGGCACCATCTGTACGAGACACGCTAACAGACCGTTCCCTGAGCGTCTGATTCAGCCTGAAATCATCAACAATCAGTTTTCATTCTGAAACTAAATATGAACTTGAATTTGTCTTTAAAGATCAGCTGCTCCACATTCATTTTATAGCTCTGTGATCTTACTAGATGACAACTGCTGACTCATGCGTGTCTATAAAAAATACCAGCCCTGACATATTAAAGGGGTCATATGATGCGATTTCAAGTTTTCCTTTCTCTTTGGAGTGTTATGAGCTGTTTGTGCATAGATAAGATCCCTGAAGTTGCAAAGACTAAAGTTACAAAACAAAAGAGATATTCTTTTGTCAAAGTTAAGACTGCCACGCTCTCCTAAAACGGCTCGTTCAAACACACCCCACATCTCTACGTCACGATGTGGGGAGATTTTCATAACACCGCCCAAACGTACACGCAGTGAAAGAAGGAGGAACTATTACTCTGGCTGTAGTATTGTTGCTGCCGCCGGCGCCATGTCCTGGAGACGCTGTGTTTCCTTGTGAAAGAGAAAGTACTTTGTTTGGGCTTCCAAAAGAGGACACAACTAGAAATCAGTGGTTAAGTTGTATTTACAACACTGTTCCAGAACAGTACAACGCAAATATTCGAGTGTGTGCAGCACATTTTATGGAGGACTATTTCCTGAACTTGGAAGCTACAATGCTGGCTCGCACAAAGACTGTTTCTATAAAGAGGGGCAATTCCAACTTCGAAAGAACAGTCTGAGCTTCTGACTCACAGCCTGTAAGTATGTTTCTGCTACTGATGATTCAAACGTGAGTTTTGAGCTGTGTAGAGTAGTGCTTGTTGTTTGTGTTTCTTCGATCACAAATGCAGACATGGTAATGTTTTTAGACAGTATAAGTCATTATAATCAGTAATTATGTCCCCACTGGATGCAAAAAATGCCTCGTTTGTAATGGGTTTTATTGTTTTTGTGTCATCGCGCCGTGAAATGCCATCACAATACGGTGAGGGGCGTAACATTTCCGTCTCACGCTTGAGGTATTCGGCCAATCACAACGCACCGGATAGCTGGTCAGAGTACGCCGCTTCTCTGTGAACGATGAGCTAAAATCGATGCGTCAGAAAGACGGGGCTTAGTGGAGCAACAATAATGTACAGTATGTGGAAAATAATGTGTTTTTTGAACTTTAAACCGCATAAACACATTGCATTACACCAAATACACAAAATAATGTTCTTTTTAGCAACATCATATCACCCCTTTAAAAAAGAACAAACGGTGAGCAATAAAGTTCTTCTTTTTGTTTAAAGTAGAAACCCGACTAACAGGGAACGATCTCAGAAGTTTTTTTCTAAAGTTCTGGCAAGGTTCTCTCAAAGTTATGAACCAACGTTCCTCCAGTAACATTAATAGAACGTTTGTTTTGTTATGTGGTCTTTAATAACATTCTCAAAACATTATCACAAAAACATTATTTATACATCATGCATGGAACGTTTCTCTGAAACATTTGAATTTGGAAGTTTATCTAACTTTTTTTTAAACTTTACATGGTTCAGTGAACACTGGAAAACATTTGCAAAATTATAAAACGGAATGTTCCTTTAATGTTTTCTCTACAGTTCACAAAAACAAGAAAAAAAACCTTTTTAAACATTTCAAACGTTCAGAGAACATTCCAAAATAACGTTTCAAATAAGTAAATGTTCTTAGAACAATTTTTGTTAGCTGTGAACTGTGAAAATCTGGTCTTTAATATTGTTCTCAAAACGTTAGCACAAAAACATTATTTATACATTGTTCACTGAACATGGTTTTTAAATGTTACTACTCATTTTAGAATGTTCAGAGAACATTCAAAAGTAACGTTCCGAAAATGTTTGCAAAACAATAAATTGGAATGTTTTCTTTACATTTGCAAAACATTTGAAAAAAGCTGGTGATTTTGAACGCTCAGAGAACATTCAGAACTTAATTTGAATGTTAGCAAATCATTCTTACTTTTCCATTTTTGTTTTTCAACTAAACTCGCTAGACGGATGTTTTTGACAGCTGCGTTCACATCTCGTGTCTTTTGCAGCATCTCACACATGACATGCATTCAAAAAAAACGTGGTGTTCTAGTTAAAAGAAGAACTTTGAAAAAAAGAAGAAAAAAAAAAACACATCTCAAGATTTTTGACATTTTTCCATATTCCACTCCCCGCGTCTCGCGTTTCTGCTTTGAAAATGGCCCCTTGACCCATTAGAACATATTTTTGAGAGTTCTTGACCAGAATAAGCTGCAATGTGGATATTAATGGTCAAACATCTGGCTACATGAATGAGACCGGATATATTAGTATTCAACAGGAGGAAAGCACTGACGTGCGCCGTGAAAGACAAACAGCTGAAGTTAAACTATCAGCCCACAATCCACCGAGCAGCAGATGCATTTCAGATTTCACAAAACTTTACTGAACGACCCCTTGAGGAAAGTATGAGCAGCGCAAACAAAGATCTCGACACGATTAAATATGAGTCAGTATCTCTGAGCGCATGTCAAGAGATGAGCGATGTTTCAGTGTCTCCAAACCACAAGACGTCATCGCTGAGAGTGTCTGAACTGATAGAAGTAAGAGTCTGACAGAGATGTGATCTACAGGTTTGAATGTTCCTCAGAGCTGTATCCCATTTAGCCACGCTTAACAACTGTCTTTAAACAAAAGCTTTAAAAAAACGACAAGGGGTTTGGCAACACTTCAAGCCTTTATGTATAATGCATTATAAAGGTATTTCATGTAATGCATGATGCCTTTTCATAAATAATTTTAAGCAAAGTTTAAATGCATTGTAATAAGATTTGTTTATCATGTATTTTAATGCATTATACTTTCTAAAGGTGTAACAATTAGTATATAAATATTATACTTTATTTTAACTGTGGTTACAATTATTCATGTGCATTATAAATTACATCACAAGGCATAATTAATGCATTAAAACTAATTATATAATGCATTACATAAAGGCTTTAAGTAAAGCGTTACTGCTTCTAACATCGTAGAATAAAGTGTCAAAATATCTTGAGCTTATTTCAGACATTTAATCACAAAAACCCATAAAAAAAAAAACATTGACTTCAGGAAGATGGAACCAGAAGTGTGCAAAATGTCATCCCTGCTGCACTCTATTAATCAGATGTGTTATTATTCAACTACAGTAGCTGCTTAGCTTTAATAAATGTAGTTTTCTCAGGAAGATTCTCTTCAAACTATTGCTCTGTCATTACACCAGTTGAGCTGGAGAGAAAAACTGATGCCAGGTAATGCTAATGTCTGCTACAGCACACCTTGTGAATGCAACGCTCAGGTTTTTGCACACTTGAGCAGGAACTCTGTGTTCACTATACTTGCGCTGAAGTCGTTCTGTGTAATTGAACTGACTGAAGGATCTCTTCATTAGCAGATAAGAGCAAACGGGTTTAAACCCCCTCAATTCTGCACACTGACCTCATTCTTAAACCATTAACGGCTCAGGGATTTGAGCACACAATTAATGAAAACGCAACGGATTTAAAGGTTATAGCAAGACAGCGAAATCAGTCTTATTTCATAGCTCTTAAAAATAAAGCTTGCAGAAGGGGTTTTTCACAGCAATGCCAAAGAATCATCATTTTTTCCTAGTGTGAAGAGCATTTTAAAAATGTAAAGAACCCTTTTCCACTATAAGAACCTGTGGAATGGAAAGATTCCATGGCTGTTAAAGCTTCTTCATGGAACCATCAATGCAAATAAATAAACTTTCATTTTAAGAGTGTTGGTCTGTTTCAAAACCTATCGACTTTAGCTAACAGGGAACGTTCCCATAACATTGTTTAAACATTGCTTGTGCTCTTCACGGTCAAAAGTGACCGGACACCTGTAACGTGACCTCTTATTTTTTCAGTAAAATCATTCTAATTCATTTTTGTTTAATAATATTTTTTCTTTTACATTTTGAGAGGGTTTTGTGGTAATAATTAACATTTATGCAGTAATTAATATCCATTTTTGCCATTGAAAATAATTAAAAAAAATTTTATTAATTTTTTACAATTATTTTTTAATTAATGCAGTATTTTAGGTTAAAATAGAGACTCAGCCATTCAAAAGCAATTTTGGAAGGCAGATTAGCACCATCTGGTTGTAAAAAAAAAAAAAAAAAAGAGAAAAACATCTGTAATGGCAGGTGCAACTTGATGCCTGTATATAGCTCTCTATAGAGAAGCTTTTGAATTGCCTAGTTGTTTTTAGACAATTGATTCAACATTTTTATTAGGTGAAAGAGTTGACCATATATTTAAACAATCTCAAAGACTATTTCTTATCAAGTTTTGGATATTTTTTTGTTATAAATATGATTTGAAGTGTTATGATTACAGACCCCTTCACTGCTGTGGGCTTTTCCTGCATTATGACTGAATTATTGAATGGATTGAATGGAATTTTTGTGTTTTTGTCGATTTCCCAGTCATTTCCTATGGTCGGTCATTTTTGACCGAAGAGCACAAGTGTGACTATTTTTTTTACGACCACTTAGCCTGCTCGAATCATGCCCTCAATTTTTTTTGTGTGTTCACATTCCAAACGCCATAAAAGTCACCAAGTTTGGTACCATTCCGATGAGGCTGTGATTTTTAAAAATTCAAAACAGAATTTTTTTTGGTCAAAACTGACCGAGGAGCACCAGAGGTGTGTATATAATATGTGTGTGTGTGTGTGTGTGTGTGTGTGTGTGTGTGTATGAATGGGTGTGTTTTAGAGTGTCACCCCTTCACTGCTGTGAGCTTTTCCTGAATTATGACTGAATTATTGAATGGATTTCACATATTCTCATAACTTTGCTCTGTTTACAGACACAGTGGTTCATAGGTGTGTGTGTTTGTGTGTGTGTGCGTCTGTGTGTGAGTGGATGTGTCTATATCACACTTTTAATGTTTTAGAGTGTCATCCCTTTATTGCTATGTACTTTTTTTCAGTATTGTAGCCGATTTGTAGATTGTACACAAAAATTCCCTGAATTTTTGTGTTTTTGTCGATTTCCCAGTCATTTCCTATGGTCGGTCATTTTTGACCGAAGAGCACAAGTGTGACTATTTTTTTTACGACCACTTAGCCTGCTCGAATCATGCCCTCAATTTTTTTTGTGTTCACATTCCAAACGCCATAAAAGTCACCAGGTTTGGTACCATTCCGATGATGCTGTGATTTTTAAAAATTCAAAACAGAAAATTTTTCGGTCAAAAGTGACCGAAGAGCACCGGAGGGTTTTAAAGACAAGAAGCCAATTATTCTGCCTTATTTTAGAGTTTAAAGAAAGATTCATCCAAGATGACAGATGAGTCATCAGGAAATTATAAATATATTTTGTCCACTGTGGCAAAGTACTACTCAAAAATTCACGGCTTAAGAGTAGCATACGGTTAGCTTAGCAACATCCTAACATGCATCAAATTCCATTGAAATTAATGGGGATTCAAGACTCCTTTGAGAAGTGCTATGTGTTACTGTCTATGTAGGGAATTTCAAACACATTAACTGACTTTCATTTCGGTTAAGATGCTGTCTTTGTAGCTGGCTGTGTGTGAGGAGCATGGCAGTACTTGTTTCTCTTCGCAGGATCTGTTTTTCCGGTATGTGTATATTCACCTGCTGCTCTGTTTGAATGACACACTATATAAACAATCACGCTTTGCCTAATGGGTAATTAATCAGGGTCCCTGATTAGAGGCGATCAATTACCGGCGTCTAAAGAGCACACAGTTAGGCGGCTCGCTCTCTCTGAATTAAACCCAATTAAACGACCCCTCGTGATTAAATCTGACTCAAAATCTCAAAACAAACAGATTTTTAGTGCTCAACTGTGCATAATTTGCCACCATAATGCAGTCATTATATATGTATATGTATATATATATCTATACGTATGTATATACATAAACACAGACTAGCAGTCAAAGTTTGTTTTTGAAAGAAAGTCTCTTCCGCTCTCTAAGGCTGCATTTATTTGATCAAAAATAAAGTGATAAATAACTTTTTTTCTATGTAAATATATGCTAAAATGAAATTTGTTCCTGTGATCAAAGCTGAATTTTCAGCATCATTATTCCAGTCTTCTGTGTCACATGATCCTTCAGAAATCACTCTAATATGCTGATTTGCTGCTCATTTATGATCAATTATTATTGGTGCTCATAATACTATAATCGGAAATGTTTCTTGAGCAGCAAATCAGCATATTAGAATGATTTCTGAAGGATCATCTGACACCAAATACTGGAGTAATTACACTGAAACGTATATTCACATAGAAAACAGTCATTTGAAATATTACTGTATTTACTGTATTTTTGATCAAAGGTGAGCAGAAGAGACTTCATGAACATAATTATTCCAAACTTTTTACTGTTGTACTAAATCAACATCAATCATAAATTCAGCCTCTTTTAACAATGAAGACCACGACACACACTAGACTTCAGTATTTGAGCTGTGTGTGTGATATATAGGGCTAACATTTCACACTCCTGCGCTCCTGTTTTCACCTCCATCCATGATGTTTTTCATGTCGCTCGGTGTTTTATCTGTGGCTCTGGATCTGAGGGCTTCTGGCTTATTTTCTGCTGTCACCGTCATTTTCTCCTGCAAACACAAGCCCACAGTATCAGGCCCAGTATCTCACACATGCTCATTCCTCATGCATACACATGTGTTTTTATAATAGTATTTCACCATCAGAACGAGTGTGTCTGTGGTGAATGACAGAAAAACACTGCTGAGGGTGTTTGTGGGCGTCTTTGAAATGATGATATTCTCTCTGCGTGTAACTGAGTGAAAGAGAAATGAGACACAGACTATGAAACACTCGACATCTGATACCTCATTTAATTTCATTTAATTCTATGTCATTTTAAAAATGGAGGGAAATTCATCGCATCATGTGTGACGATGGAGAATAAATCATGATGGGAAAAAAAGCGGAGAGAAATGAGACACAAACTGAGATGGAAACACAGAGAATCAGAATATGATCATGAGGCTGAACATCCCAAGACAGCGAGAAAATAAAGTGCAGAAAATATGAGAATACAGTAAATAAAGTGTAGAATATTTGAGAATGTTACAAAAAGTGCAGAAAATGAGAATACAGTAAATAAAGTGCAGAAAATATGAGAATATATTAAATAAAGCATAGAAAATAGGAGAAAACCATAAATAAAAGGCTTAAAATATAAAAAAAACAATAAAGTACAGAAAATATAAATGTCATCAGAAAATTATAAATGTCATCTTGTACTGTTCCCCAGCCAGCTGCTTGACTCGAAATGTTTCTCTGCACATGTACAGTATTTATGTGAAGCATCTGTATAGTTTGTATAGTTTGTGTTTCCTATTTTTTATTTCTTATATTTTTATCT
>JAFVLL020030013.1:0-11254 GCA_021397915.2 Tor tambroides
AAAACAGGTGATGGAGATTTTCCGCTAATCAAAGAACCGGCTTTACTGACGAAATGCGCAAAATATCATTCGATATATATCGCCCAGCCCTAGATTTAAGGTCTGTTTACGCCAATGACGATAACTATAAAGATAATGATAAATATATAGCTCTAAAAAAACAAACAAAAAACATACACAATATTAAAGAATAGCAGAGTCCACACCACAGCTGTAACAATAAATGCACAGAGAAACAATATCATTGGAATCACTTTCAGAACTATTTTTTCCAGCTCATGAACGATACAAACATTGACACCCAATCAGAATCCATCCTGCTATAATGAGGTTGAGAATTTAAAGCGGCAGACGAGCATGTGCTTGGAATAAACAGACGATATTGTCCGCTGGTGTGGACGCTAATATCTTTATATTTATAGTTATCGTTCTTGGTGTGAACAGGGCTTTAAAGTGAAAGAGGAAGCTGAGCCCTCCAAAATATCACAAACTTGGAATAGTAACCAACCAGAACGTCCTAGCAAGCACCCTTTTTCACATTTTCTTCAGTGTAGAGGCAAAACTAATTAAGGGTCAAGACACTAATACTGGAGAGGGCAGGTCCCTTAGGAGCTCTCCATCAGGAATGTGTGCTATATTTTGACTTTCAATACCAAAAACGCATTACAGCTGATCACGCCTGCATGTTAAATAGATAAGTGAAGTATTCTCATGGAAACACTGGCCAGAATCCCCCAGCAGACACAATGAAATATTGGTCTGCAGACCTTGCGTGTTCACGCACGAGAGAATTGCATCTCAAAGAGCCTGTAGAGAACTGCTATGGACATGGTGCCTTTTTAATCTGGGATCAAACTGAAAATCCCTTCCCCCAAGAGTTCAATCAAGGTCAGGCCAGCGATTAAACCTAATGTCTACAGAGAGGTAATAAACCAATGGAGCTGCAGCTGTGGGCTGCACACTGACTCTGCACTTTTCTATATCTTACCCTAAAGATTATATACCTGCTCACACACCCCTTCTGATGAAAGAAAGCAAAAGAAAGTGTGAAATAGTAAACGGAGACAGTGGGCGAGCAAAAAGGGACATACAGGGCTGCAACAACCAAACAAGAAATTAAAAAAAAAAAAACAGTGACAAGAATTGATCATTTCAATTTATGTGACACAGAGAATCTGTGTCAATGATGCCACTTTGGACTTTTAACTGGGAGGAACAAGTTCATGAATCAAGCTGTCCAAGAATGGAAGGATTTGATATTAAATGGTTCAAAAATAGTCATAAGCATATGGCTGCATGTGGAGTGTCAGGTGCTCCGACAGATTGCTTGTGCCGTTTAATATGTGCATGCTGTTATATTGCTGATATATTCTTATTGGTAAATGTTATAAATATAAAGTTAATTGAGTGGATCCTAACAGCAGGTGTTATGTTACTTGAAACAGACCATAGAGTGCATATTTGTGATTTACTTTTATATTTTTATTATATATAAAACTTATATATAACTATGTATATATTAGCTGCAGCCCTAGAGACAAATAAAGAGATGGACAAGTAAAGTCCATAAAAACACAGAAAGACGGACAAAGAGAAAGTGTCTAAAAATAGCTGTAACATCCCTGCCGTAACTGTAGTTCCACAGACTATAAGACGGGATGGTAAACGCATTTGTGTTTGACATTAAGGACTTTTATTTCAATTGTCAAACACACCGACAATGCTCACAGGCTATATTTAGGATATTCTCTATGAAGTCTAACCTGTTAGTAAGGAAAACAGATCTATGTCTCAATTGTCTAAGATATCAACACACTGTCCATGTGCTGCCAGAGCAGCAGCAACTGGACAGCAGCAGCATTCCTCCAAATAGACTGCAGATGCACTAAAATGCAGCAAGAAGCCATTCAAGTGTAACTGACCTGCTCGCTACTGCTAACAGCTATATATTTAGAGTGAGACAACAATGCTGATTAAAACCATCCAAAGAGTCGGTGCTTCCTCCACTTTACCTCCTGGAACTGCATTTCAATTTCTGCAAAGCAAAGCAAGTGCAAGATAATGATTATGTACCATCTACGGGCGATGTTTTCAGTCTGTTGCAAAGTCCATTAACGTCCCCGTAAGATTCCTGGATTTTGTGTAATCCTTCAGCCGCTCGCAGTTCCATGAGCGAGCGCAGCTCTTTAAGCGAGCAGCCAAACTCTCCATCGTGATTGGGCTCGGCCACAGAGTTCTTCACCCCGCTGTATGAGTTGTTAGCCATGTCTCCTGGCTACACCGTGTCTCAGCAAGGGTGGAAAAATGGCGTCCCAAAAGGAGAGCTATATCCTCAGGAGACCAATGCCAGTAGTTCCCATAAACAACTGACGTCCTTCAGAGGAGGAGGAGGAGGATGCCCGACTGCAGGTGGCAGGACTGGGATAATTCACAAGCCATTCCCCTCAGCCTGTGGCGTTGCTTTCATTGTGAATGAAACCTCACACAATCAGCCCAAGGAGACCTACAAAAAAAGAAAGGAATGCTTTATTAATAATAATAATAATAATAAAAATAACGTTATTATTGCTGAATGTGTATTTACAAATGCAAAACCCAAATGTACACAGATACGCATGTTGACTCCAATATAAAACATCAACAGACACCTTAAGTTTAGAAAACTCTCCATCGGGCCTGGAGTAGTAAGAACAAACTCACTGGCTGAGTTTCAAGGTGACATGCTACCCACTTTTGCAGGCAGAACTATGTGGTCTTTTTTGAGAAGTAGCGTGGGAACTGACCTGCCATCTTAACTATGTGAGAGACTAAAAAGCCTTTTTCCCAACATTATATTTGGCTTTTTCAAGTAACATGAAAATGCTTTGAATCTGGAAACTTATGGAATAGAACACAACTGAAAGGAGTATATTAAGTGTTAATATATAGATTTCACTTCCAAAATGGCATTATTATTAATTACAGCACCAGTTTCTAAAATGTAAGGTTAATTCAGTATTTTTGGGGCAATTTTTCCCAGTTATCCCAATGGCAATAATTGTCCCAAGGTCATGAGTTTGATTCCCAGGCAAGGTATAAACTGATCAACTGTATATTGAATGCAGTTCAAATTGTTTTGGATCAAAGTGTCTGAGCAAATGTACAAATTCAGTGACTACACTTGAAGTGACACTGTAAATGACAGTGTAAATACGCCCCATGAGACCTTGGACTGCTTGAACGAAGTTCATCTATGATGTTCCATATTTTCATGTACACAAACAGAAGAGAAAGTTCCATATCAATACTGTGCCCTCAAACCAAATAACATACTAACAGACTTCACAGTTTAACTCCACTGAACTGTCAATGAACAGATTCTTTGGGACCATTTCAACAGCTACAAGGGCTGACAGTACGTTCGCTATCCTTGCCTTTAACAACAAGATTTCATTATAATATAAATCAAGGAATGTGCCGACCAGATCAGCAGCAGGGATGATCTGAACAGGTTTAAGAAGGACAAGAGAGGTCAAAAGCATGAGTTTGTGAAAATGAAAAGATGGTGTTGTTAAGAATGCTTTCTCTCTGTAAGCCGAAGTAAAAAGTGTAGTAGGCCTCCAGAACTGATTTTCTTGCAGCAGTACATGCAGAGCGTGAAACAGCATGCTGCTCTGTAACAGGCTACCAGCTGGGCAATCAACTTCTCCCACAGCCAATGTCATGAACATTGCAGACAAATTAAGAGAAAAACCTTCAGTTAAATCTACTCTCTCAGGTGCAGAAACTCTGGAATTGACCTTTTTATGAAGCTCCAACAAAAAGATTTCCTGCACAACCAAAAATAAATACCATAACAGACATCATTAGCATTGGCAAATAAAGTCTCAAGTACGTCAAAGTCAACAAGCTCGGTTTTCTCTTTTATTAAAACTGGAAGTGAAAAGGGAAACACCCAACAGCTTCGCACTGAAGCAGCTAACTCTGCTCCTCCCTTTTGAAGAAACAACTGGTCCTAAAATGTGTCAGGTTTGAAACTGAACTTCCTGAAATGACTGTCATCTCAAGCAGCCGTGGTACACATTTCATCATCATGGTTCATTTTGATAGTTCAGAAAGAAATGAGACTGTAAATAACAGAACGCATGCAGGTTTAAAGCAAGATAACCTCTGTCCTGCACAGTCAAGCTTATTTTCTCCAAGTTATCATCTATGAGTGACTGCTCGACCACGATGAGGGAAGTGCCAAATCTTTGCTGTGCCGTGACAGTTTCAGGTTGCAGAGTAGGTCACATGTCACAACAGTGGAAAATCATTGTGATTGGATCTTCAAACTAACAGCTACCACAGTATGGTTGAGCAACAGTAATGTTAACCCTTGCTATACAAAACTAGAGGCCAGTTTTGGACCAGCGCCTGTGGATTGTACCCACCTGCCTTCAGACTAATAATTTAAGCATCACATCATATACTTATATGTTGTTTCATACAAAGAAACTGGCATTTATCGTAGTGTGTAATTTCATGCATTTTGCCACCACTCAATCCTCCCTAAAAACTATACATTTATATATGCACCTGTGAATAAATAGGCAGGTTCACATGTGGTCTGAGAGCTCCTCTATGACAGAATGCAATGCATTTGAAAGCGGTAGAAGTGCAGCTGCAAGAAAACCTCAAGGAAAACCCTTTCGGTTTTGGTTGGCAATTGGAGACCCTATACTGTACAAGCCAACTTCATGCTAGTCAAGGACAGCGATTCCAGGGATCCCTCTGCAGTGGAGCTGTCGGTAATGGGGTATTTTTAGCAGCCTCAGACTGCCCACTCCCCATCCCCCTTGCTGGCTGTTGCTGAAATGGGTCAGGCCATTTCTATGTGGAGGGTACAATGCAGAGACGCCCCGCCTTACTCATGCTACATGGCTCAGTGCACTTAAGGCCACTTCACACCACCAACTGGGCACTTCTACTATACCCTCAGACACTGATCCTGCCAACTCACAGCAGCCGTCCGGCCGCCTACTCAGCCATACAAAGCACAACTCCTCAAGAAGAACCTGAATGACACCTCCAAAAAAAGCCCATTAAACAACATGTATCCTTCATGCTGAAAAATAAAACACCTCATATTCCTAGGAACTTTTGATTTCTGTGATGCAAAAAACACAGAATCACAGAATACAGTCATAAAAATGGAATTCACGGTATGACACAGAACGTCACGGAATTTTTGGGATGAATAAATGAAAAGTAGGGCTGTACACTCAAATCATGACATGGACTAGCGTCTTGCTGCATCCAAAATTGCATACTAGTCTACTACATAGTAAGCAAAAACAGTAGTATGTACAAATTCACAGTATAATATATTTATAAAACAGTAGGCAAAAAGTCTCCGTATGGCCTACTGTTTCCAGCGAGATTCTGAACTGTGAATCCAATGGACACTTTATTATCCCTTGAGGCAACAGGAGAGGATTTGTGAATGGCAGTGATGCTGATAAGTCACATGACAATGACAACATGACAAATATAGTAGGTTCGAATTTCGATTAATGCTACCATA
The DNA here is from genome assembly GCA_021397915.2 of Tor tambroides. Lineage (NCBI taxonomy): Eukaryota > Metazoa > Chordata > Actinopteri > Cypriniformes > Cyprinidae > Tor > Tor tambroides. The sequence continues at coordinate 5,546 of JAFVLL020030013.1, forward strand.
TTCATACTGTATTCAATTAATTAGATATCATTTTTTATTATTAAAAACACATTAAACAATTAAAACTGAAATTAGAAGAGTTAAAACTAAAAACACATAACTATAGAAAAAATAAATCAGATTTCATAGGGCCCTAATTATACCTTCTGCTTTGTTAGATGAGCACAGTGGGGAAAATAGTACATTCAAACAGCTACGTACTAAAAGCTCAGTGCTTTCATGTTCTCACTAGGACCTAAAACAGCATATCTAAAGAAGTGATTTTCAAAAACGGGAACCTTTAAGTTGATTGTTATGGTTGCCATTCACAGCACAAAAGCCAGCCATGTGCTCCGACCCCTGCCTCCATGTCTGACACTGCACAATAAATCAGGGATGACTCGAACCATTAGACGTGATGGAATAATGGGCACGATGAGGCTTCAGAATTTATATTTGCTTAACTCATTGAATGTCACTTTGTGAATGGATGTGTGTGTGCATGACTGACATGACTAAAGGTTCTGTTTCTGTCCAAACACAATCTGTTTTATATTTAGATGCACACTTTTTAAAGACAGCACCTGTAAGCAGCAGGCAAACAGTACTGCTCACACATTCCTTTGTGGCGAAATAGGATTTCACTAACTGTTTTTACAGAGCATCAAATGGATTGCATCAAAACAAATAATAAGTCTGATTGCAAATCGAATTTTAATGAGAACAGAGCCTGAACAGCAATCCTTCATCTACTTGGAGGTGTTAATTTACCCCCGTCATTGGAGGTCGGAGAAAATAACTGTGTGTGCACTATTCTTATTTACAGACCTCATTTAGATTGCGAACAGAAAATGCATTTGCCCCTAAGATGCCTATTTTATCTCTGTCATCGACGACTGATTAAGGCATAAAAGCATGATGCTATACAGTAATTAAACTGCAACATTATTCAAATGTACTTAATAGCAAAACACTATTTTTAGCTGTTTATAATAGCTTATGAGGGGTTGAATGTCACCTCAGATTAATGTGACACCAAAGCGGTGGCCTCTTACATAAACAATACTAGAGAGAGGGGCTAAGTTACCATCTTTCCATTCCAGTCAGCATGGAAAACATTCACATTTACTTAATTAAAATAATATAACATTACAGCTTGTACTCCAAGCGCTGTACAAAAGCATGCACACTTTGTTTGACCAAACCATAGTTAAAACATTACTGGAGGTACAGCCATGGTCCATAATTAAATAATTTGGGTTTACAGTGTTAAATTTAAACAAAACATATGCTAAAGACCAACACGCAATCTCACATGTGCATATGCATCTTACAAAATAATAATGCATCATTTTGCATTATATTAAATTATATTAATAAAGGGTCAATCTAGTTAAAACTAAAATCATAAAAAACAATTGTTAACTGAAATAAAATTAAATATAAACCTTAATTTAATTATTTAAATTCCTAATTTGTCATTTAGTTTAACTTCTTGTATCAAAATAACTAAAGAAATAAATATTATTCAAAATTATATAGACAAGACTTTAAAAAAAACAAACTCAAAATTCCTAAACTTTTAACAAATGAAATGAAAACGAAAAATATAAAAACTAGTCTAATTCAAAATATTAAAAACATCTCAATCTACTAAAATACCATGGGATATATAATATATAACACTATAATATAATAATAATAATAATAATAAGATGATATAGGCTACTAAATTATAAGCATGACAAGACTGATCGTAACCGTCAATTAAATGCAAGCTTCTTCTCACAGTGCATATAAATAACAATTCTACTATAAAGCTCAAGAAACTCAATATTTTATTGCATACTAATATCTTGGTCAAAAAATGTTATTAAATCAATAGATATACAACTAGGCCATGCCTGTGCGTATAACAGTCCAAAGGCCTCTGAAGCTCACTTGTGTCAAAGGTTAGTTTATTTAATGTTGGGGTAAATCATTAAATAAATTACTTGAGTAAAATCACATTTCCATCCTCCAATAAGAAAACACGTCTCTTTTAACAGACAGTTTGACGCTCCGCAGTTGCAATGATCATGATTTTGTACACACAAAGTATTTACTCCAAATTTGTCTTGGAGAAATTTTCTCAGGAACGTTTTTTACAATGACAACACATGTTCCTTACAAACATATTTAAATCTCAATAAACCCCCTGAGTCTACACCTGTCAAAGGTCAGTGTACACCTACAGCATTCTGTGAAGATCAAAAAAGTGCACTTACAAATACACCCTTACGAATTGATTTAAATAAAGCTGAATATACACTGTAGACTCAAGGTCAAATTCAGCATTGCTGTCATACAGCGAGGTATTATCAGGAGCTATAAAAGCTCGAGCAAAAGAAGCAACAGAGCAGCGAATGATGTACGCCAAGGAGCAACAGACCTGACACGCTATTTAAACGCACACCGGGGTCTATCTAGAAATTCTAGGTGCCATATTCAATCTCTACACATTAGGCAGACAGTACATAAAATAAGTCAGCCGATTAGGTTGGGTACATTGTGTTTTGCACATCTGCTCCTTCAAATAGGATCCTAGCAAATTTGACGTGTCGCACAGCGCTTGTTCCAGTCTCCATGCCGAGTCACACATGACAGGAGGAATTAGGACTGTATACTACAACTGTTGACACGAACGCGCCAAGCTTAAAGGGGCAGTTCACCCAAAAAGAAATAAAATCATTTACTCACCCTAATGTTGTTACGCACCTTACTTTCTTCTCAAAATATCGACGTTACGGAGGGCAGTCAGTAACGTACAATGAAAGTGAATGGCGGTTGCGGCTGTCACTCTTGACTAACATCTCTTAGAAAGTCACGCGGGTTTGGAACAACATAGTGGTGAGTAAACGATGACCAAAGTGTCATTTTAAGCTTTTTGAACGCCGACTAAACGGCGGTTGTAAAATACGCATCGAAACGCGATAACTGAACAAGCAGGTCGAAAAGCAAGTTGACAGCTGAAGCGTCGTCACATTTGGCTTTAGCTTGCTAGCGGTCTCAACTCAAATCATTCTGTCAAAAAAGGGTGTACTGTTTAGTCTTAATAATGACACCAGATCAATATCTTACCTCACCCGAAACTGAAGCTGTCTCCAACTTTCCAACGCGACTCAAACACTCATTTTTAGGTAAAACCTTAAAAATACCCGGCTAATGTCAAAAGTCACCGACTGTTAAACTGACAGAGACGGTCGCTTAGTGGAACAGCATTTCATAAGAGCGAACTGTCAATAAACGCCAAAACATTCATGTAAGAGAATAAACTGTCTCTTCGAGTCCGAAAAAAACAGAGACAGTGCGTTAGTTTCACTAGAGTTAACGCTCTTATCGCAAAGACCAAACGAATGACAGTCAACGGATCTGTAACAGTCACAGCGCGAGCCTTTTATTCAGCGGCTTTCAAAAAAAATTGACGGCCGTTAAAATAACATTAGGGTCACCCTGTCTAGGATAACATGTCAAAAACCACACAAAAATGCTCCTTTTATATATTTTAAATGATGTTTAACCTCCAGCGCACATTTATTATTTTATTAAATCATTAGTTTATTATAAAATAACGTTATTTTATTAGTAGTATTTCTAAAATATTCACCTTGTCGCGTGATCGTAGATGTAGAAACGCGGCACGCACACATTTCACAAGCTTCATACGTCAAAAGCAACTTTCCAGCGTGCGCTACACATCATCCCTGCATCTCAACACGGTGTGATACATTAAAACCCCATTGATTTTCCACACACCCCCTCCCCTGCAGTGACAATAGGCAGGTGTGGGTTAAAAATGCACAGCAGACTGGTTGCCTTCTTGCCCCTTTCTCTGCCTGCTACCAACTAGCAGGAGTTGCCTAGCCAATTTGGCTAGCTGATAATAACGCAAGCTAACGGACAGAGCGGTGAATGTAGACAGTAAGCGGAGTGGAAGCAAAAAAAATGGTGCAATTGAAACGCGGCAGTAACACGAGCATGCATGCGAGAAATGGTGAAATTACACTCACAATGCTCTCCGAACGGTGCCTCAGAGATCCCCCCCTCACTCTCTCGGTCTCCCTCAGACTCACTCTGCCGTCTATCTAGCTCCTCCAATCTGCAGAGAAATCCCTCCCACAGCCCCGCGTCGCTTGAGACATGTGATGCGCGTCAGGAGGACGGCCGCTGACATGCAGGAGGATCCTCATTGGCTGAGACGAGATGTCAATCACGCTAGGCGCACCCTCTGCCCAGCGTCCGCGCACATTAACATAATTTATAAAGATGTTTCTGAGAGCTGTTAAGTGTAAAATTACTTGTTCGGCGTCGTGGTTTATTTTAACGTAATAAACGACACGCTTCAGCGCGAGCCGGCGTTGTAAGCCCCGCCCACAGCCACAGACGAGTCTTCCCCAGCGGCTAATTAAACCTGACGTCATTTTTTCCATGACGTCGCCCGTTCTCTCGCCGATTCTGGTGTTGTGTTTGATTCGCAGTGTGTAGAAACTCATTACGATCGCTGATCTGAACCGGTTTACTGCATTCTGCAGCGCTTTCCCAAGAATTTGAATTAAACATTTGTCAGTTGGTTAACACATTACTGTTGGTTATTTGAATCAGGTTGAGGCTCATTCATTCACTGAAATAGATAACCAGAAAGATTGTGCAAAATATTGTGCAATCCTCGGTTCTTTCTTTCTCATGCTAATGGAGTGAACTTGCATCACCAGCATTTTTCTCTCTGCATTTTCATCAAACACATGTCCACTGAAGCACTTAGTTTAGCAGCCAGTCTGGCATCTTCCTTTAAAAATTGCAGTAGTACAAGCCTGGAGCATTTCTGTTTGGGAACCTTTGTTATATACAAAGTCCTCATGTCAGGGACTACCTGTACCAGAGGCGAATGAAAATCCTTGGTTAGGTAACAAAAACTGAAATAAAAACAAAAAATGTCTTTTAAAGAGAGGATGGACAAAAAATTCTTACATGTTACTATGGCATTTTGCATGAGATACCACAGCTTCCTTTAATCATGATATAGATGGCATATCCTGTTCCTGAGGTTGAGTGCTGCAAGTCTTGCAGCTTAACAGTCTAAACTAATCTACTACAAATGTTATGAAATAGTACTGATTATAAGATTTTTTTTTTTTTAAAAAAAAGCACCGCCTCACTCTAATTTGACTATAGAACATGTGAATTCTCTGTCAATTAAATGTGTAAGGATTCAAGCTATAGATAAGAAAAACATACACCATAGCAACTAAGTTCTTCAAGCATGTTAAGTCTACTGGAAATTATATTGAAACCAATTATTCATAAAGGCACAGTGTTACCCGTTTTCTCACACCTGACATCTAAAATTTGCTGAGAAGTCCCCTAGTACTGGTTGTGGTTTCTTTCTTCACAGCTTCATTTTTGTCATGGTAACCACTGTTGTCATTTGTTGACCGTGGTGCATTTGAAAGATGATGCCAAAAGTGGAACTGTGTTGTGGGTTTCCCCATGAAGGCCTCAGAAGAAGCCACATCACAATCTTCATTCTGTTCATTCTTTTGATACTTTTCTACTGACATTTACAGGCATTCATTTGGGGGGTTATTTAAAGTGACAAACAAACAACACATATTACACACACACACACACATATATATATATATATATATATATATATATATATATATATATAAATTTACTAAATTAAAATTA
>JAFVLL020030015.1:0-27065 GCA_021397915.2 Tor tambroides
CAAAGCAACCTGGGCTTCCATACCACCTCAGCAGTGCCACAAACTGATCACCTCCATGCCACGCCGAATTGAGGCAGTAATTAAAGAAAAAGGAGGCCCTACCAAGTATTGAGTACATATACAGTAAATGAACATACTTTCCAGAAGGCCAACAATTCACTAAAAATGTTTTTTTAATTGGTCTTATGAAGTATTCTAATTTGTTGAGATAGTGAATTGGTGGGTTTTTGTTAAACGTGAGCCTAAATCACCACAATTAAAAGAACCAAAGACTTAAACTACTTCAGTCTGTGTAAATTAAATTTATTTAATACACGAGTTTTACAATTTGAGTTGAATTACTGAAATGAATGAACTTTTCCACAGCATTCTAATTTATTGAGATGCACCTGTATTTATATATAATATTAATTATATAAATATATGCATATACGTACATGTAAATATTTTCAAAATATATACTGTATGTATGTGTATTTATATATATATATATATATATATATATATATACATACATAATTATACACAGTACACACACATATATTACATAAACAAAAACTTTTATTTTGGATGAGATTAATCGTGATTAATCGCTTGACAGCACTTGTCTAAACTGAAAAAAAAAGTTTGCACTGATATCTTAAAATACATCAGTGCCATTGTTTGGTCTTAAAATACACAATTAATGCTTTTTTGTGAGGCATGTTTGTAAAAACTACTTAAATGCCCTAATTTAACAAAGGCTTAGTCCTGGCTTAATCTGGTGAACATGATTTCACCAAGTACATGTTCCTGGATCAACATCCTTGTTGATCCTGGAACAACATTCCAATCAACCAATCAGAATTGAGGGATAATTTTTTAGGAAATATCTGTTTTAGGTTTATGATCAGGGTTAGGTGCTTCTATACCCTTGTTAATCAGCCACCATTTCCCACTGGTTTTAGGAATAAATTATGGGTAGGATTAAGTTTAGAGGTAGGGATTGGGTAAAGTCTATATTTTTGGACAGTAATGCTGATCCAGGATCAACAAAATATGTTGATCCAGGAACATGTCTTACTTGGCAAAATCATGTAGCAAGCAATAAAAAATATTATGTGACATTAAAATGTTCCTACTTTTTACCTATTGACTAAGCTGGATAGCTTCTCCTAAAATTTGTTACATTTGTTTGATTCCAAAAAGAATAAAAGAAAAAACACTCTCCCTAAGTCCAATACAGGGCTTTTCCCATAGATGGCAGCATTTATCAACATTTAAGACTTCAAACAAAAAGCTCTCTGTCTAGAATGGAAACAGGTCTATTTTAGGAATCATAGCTTTCTTAAATGTATTATCAGAGCAGACAAATCTAATAATAATTCTATTGATGAGGAGAATCGTTATGCAACAGTCATGCCTTCCACCTAATTGTGACTCAGACATCTGTGGTGATGAGGTAAGGAGCACCAGACACCCCACAGACACCATGATACACAATGTCATCCTGATGCTCTTTGACACGGGTACCCACAGCATTGATCAGGGAGCTGAATGATTCCCATGGTGTTCCACAAGGATCCCATTTCCAAGGAAAAACAAGCTGAAATCAATCTCTGTCAGCTGTTGGCCTGACAAGGTCAATAAAAGATAAATCCACCATATGAGATAATCTGGTTTAGATGTTATTGCTTCTATGACCATGTAAAAGAGTTGAAAGAGTTTCAGATCAAAAGGTTGATGCAGCGGAAAGAAGTTATTAGTCATCATCAAAAGAAGAATATTAGATCACTTGTGAGGTGTTGTTCTTCTAATTTCCTTTTACTTTTCTTGTAGCCACCCGTACATTTCTTTTAAGCAGTTTGCTGATATCTGGTATCCAAACCAGTAGCTCAAGGTTTAAATTGCTTAGTGTTAATCTCGTTCACCCAGCAGTTGTGTAACAGTGATTGAGAACATTGATGCACCTATTCAAATAAATACAATCATGAACAGGGGTGTACTGATCTTAGATCAGCAACACTTAGTCTTGTGAGAAGTGTCAGTCAAAACCTGCGAATGTCTGATTGGCCAATATATAAAATGTGAGGCATATAAATAGAGCCTAAATTGACACTGCAGGAATCCCCCCCCCCCCCAAAAAAAAAAACATGAGATGTGTGTGAGAAAACTAAATATACATGAATCGGAAATGGTAAAGGTGTAGTCACTTACCGTTGCTCAGCTTAATTTCATGGGTCTTTATAAAAGGAATCTGTACAATTGGGACTTTTGCATGAGGGGGAAAAGTTCCCCATGCAGAGATTTCTTGTGTTCAAGTTGGTCATTTTGCTAATGTGACCACATTTTAACCATGTGGATGTGAACTTTCATGAGCGCATTGAAATGTTGCTTTTTTTTTTTTTTTTTAATAGTTTTTGCATGCAAAAGTGGCTCATGCATATGCCAATATTTTCTTGTGCACATGCGAAAGACTTTTTTTTTCTTGCAGATGCTAAACTAAAGACTTAATAGTAATGCTTAATACTTTAACAACTAAATGAAAAACTAAATGAAAGTGAATTTACAATGTTAAAAATAAAATTTGTATTATAAATTACATTATTTATAGAAAAGAACACGACTGGCTCGTGTTTATAATGACAATACAACTTATTTGTTCCTAAAATAAAACTACAAAACATATCTCTTTATATCTGGCAGGATGGTAGCTCTGCATGACACTTGGTCAAAGACTTTTCTCTGTGAGCTCTGGATGGGTTGATTTCCACTGTAGCCTGTAGCCAACGCTGAACTAGCATGGACAATGGAGTCTGATCAGCGTAGGGAGGTGAAGGCACTATTGAGCCAGCTCTCCCTCAGGGTGCATTATTGGGTCAACCCAGGCCGCAACTCTGAGCTTTTTTTTTGCACTATGGAAAATATTGACAGGAAGCTGTGGCTTGCGCAATTGATTTAAATTTAGGGAGGGAGCAACTGGGCCGCCGTCCTATCAGTGTGATTAATTAAAAAGCAAACGTTTTTTAGCACGGGTGGCTGATTCACACTGCAGGGTGGAACAGTGTGGATTAGAAAAAGGGAAAGAGAGAGAGAGGGGTACATTAGATTCGGGATTGCGAACAGGCCTGGCGCTGGACATGCGCTTTTAGCTGCAAGGGAAAATGGATGAAAAACATTAGCCGTTCGTGCGCTGCCTAGTTTTGACAGCTTCTGCTCCAGGCTCCTGACCCATTACTGCAGCCCTGTATGGCATCTAGTTGATGCATTATGTTCCATGTCATTTCCCATTTGTCTCAATGTGGTTGATGTCTATTGAGAAAGCCAGTTCTGCTCCAGACGTTTCATACCTCAGTCCACTCAGCCAACGATAAAAATGTATGGATCAGCCACACTGTTGTTCCTTTTATCATGTGCATTCAGTTGATTTGACAAACTGACCAGATGGGACAGTCTGCAGTGTAGTAATGGCATGAATGTACAAGGCCAGTGTTTTTTGTTACAGTTATTTATGGGGTTAGAATTTAACAGGAAGCCCATGTGCCTCCAGACTAATAGCACAAAACAGGTTGTGTTTTAGGGTTTCCGGTTACAGCACCAAATATTTTTGAGCTCCCCGGCGGTTTTGTGAAATAACCCCAAAATATGTAGTTTTGTGAGCCCTAGTTAATATTTTGCATAACAGTGGAGAAAGGGGTTTCTACTAGGACATTGATGAATGTGATAGAAGATGACTCTGAAGCATGGCAAGATAGCAGAAGTAGTTCTCCAAGTTCATTTCCCCAAAGTGAAGATAGTTCCGGAGTTAGTCTGTGATGTATTCTCAACAAACTCCAGGAGTTCAGAAGGGATAATAAGGTACAGCTTTCTGACATTAAACAAGAACTGAAGAGAACAAATAACAGATTAGAAGTGGCAGAGGTGAGAACTGAGGAAACGGAGACTGCGATTCAAGCAGCATCAACGTTAATCAAGCGGCGAACAAAGCGTCAGGTTAATCTGGAATCCAGGCTGATAGATCAGGAGGGCCCTGTGCATAGAGACAATTTAAGGATTTATGGAATATTGGAAGATAAAGAAGGTATGGAAATGGTTGGCTTTCTGGATAACTTGTTAAAAAGTGCACTAGACTTTGCCTTAACAGAGAGCTCAAGTTTGAGCGAGTACACCAAGCACTGGTATCGAACCCCAACAATCCACATGCAAAGCCACAGTAAAATTCAGGAGCTACAGATTGGACAATTCCTCGCTTCCCTCAAATTACCAGTTATATCAGAGGAACAATCAAACATTAACAGCTGCAATAACTAAATAATGACATTTCCAGGCTCAAAACAAAAAAGTTTCCAACACTGATGGCTTTTCATCAGAGTGGTATAAGACTTTTCAATCTGAATTAATACTGAGTCTTCTTCAGGCTTGCAATACATCATTAATGGAGGCCAAAATGCCTTCATCATGGAGTGAGGTGGTGATCTCAGTTATCCCAAAAGAGGGAAAAGATCAATTAAAATGTAGCTCATACAGACCAATTTCGATCCTGAATGTTGATTACAAATTATATACAAGCATCCTTGCCAAAAGACTGGAAATGATTCTCCCCTAACTAATACATAACAATCAGACTGGGTTCATTTCTCTCAAAGACAAATTCATGATGACTGTCATGGTCACCAGTTCTGTCATCTAATCTGAACTACATTTCCCATCATCCCTCTTGCCGCTCACCTGCTCATTGTCAGCAATCACCCAGTCACAATCACCAGCTGTCTCTCATTCCACCTGCACTGGTTAAAAGGACTCACCACACACACAGATTGTCTAGTCTTGTCTAAGACCTACCAGATATTCTCCTTGAATTGTTACTCACCTGAAGTCTACTTACCTGTTGATAGACACCCAAGTCTCCTATCGCTGATCTCCAGTGTCTAGTTCCTTGTCTCCAGCTCCGTGTCTCCATCTCCACGTGTCGTGTGTTCATCCTACAAGAAAAGAAAGGAAAGTGTTTACTTCTTCATCAATGCCTGTAAACGTGGCGGCCTGATTGAGTCCTATGTTGAGTAGTTCCTCCAGCTCGCCCACTAGGTCCCTTGGAATGACAGGATATTAAAGTTTGTCTTCTGGAGTGGTCTGGATAACCAGCTCTGCCTCCAAGCACCAGCAGCTACAACCAGTTCCCTGCACAGTATATCGATCATGTGCTATTGTTAGTTCATCATTCACCATAGCCGAGGTCAATGAAAATGCCAGCGTAACTCAGTTGCTGCTGTCCCAACACACTCCAGCCCACCTGGTACCGGCGGTTTATTCTATCGAACCAACTCCAATCTCGAGGTTCACTCCAGTGTGTGAAATCTTCAAACCAAAGCCATGAGATTTCCCTCAAGCCAGGAAAAAAGGTTTCTAACAGTGCTGACTTGGGAGCGAAAGAGGCGGATCCTGTGTTTTTTCTCTCTTGAAGGCCCTGAAGAAATTTCCCCCTCTCAGGCTCCCTTATCCAAAATCTTGTCCAGTCATTACCTCCATGTCAGAATTCCATCTCGTCATAGCTGCCGCACCTGAGACTTCATTCAAAATGGCCGTCGTACACAAGACCTCATCCAAAATGGCTGCTGCACATGTGCCCCTGGGAGTACTGGTGGAATATGATGGGATGTCTTGGATCCCAGATATGGCTCCTGTCCCCGAACTCAATCCATAGTTGACTTCCACTCCCGAGTACAGTCTAATGAAGACTCCCGCTCCAGAATGCTCTCCAGAGCTCAACCGGGAGCCCACTCACATCACAGAGCTCAACCAGGAGCCCAGTTCTCCTTCTCCGCTGGTCCCATCCAGCCCTCCTTCCTCTCCTGAGTCTCCGCTGGTCCGAGCCAGCTTTTATGCAAATCCTGAGTCCCAGAAATGTCCGCCCATAGCTCCTTCGTCAGCCAGCCCCGCTCCTCCAGAATGCATCCCGACCTGTAGGCCCCTAATTTCCCTTTTTACTTTTTGCACTCCATATAGAGCCTCTCGCACACTGGATAAGGCAGACTTAAAGCATCAAAGGTATTTGCATAAATGGAGAAGACCACAAATTGGCATTATACACTGATATTTTGATTTATTTAAATGAACCCATTACCTCATTTCCTGAACAAAAATTCAAATTTTGACTTAACTTTTAATTCTACACCTCCAAAACAGAGAAAAAATGCCACGTCAATTGGGATCAAAATTCACTGAAATATTTAGGAATATATTTACCAAAAGAAATCTCAACACTGGCAGAGGTAAATTTTGATTTACTTTTAACAAAAATCAAAAATGACACACAGGTGGAACTCCATCTCTTTCCTTGGCCTTAGTCACAGAATCGACACTATAAAGATGAACATAGAATGTGATAAAAGAAGAATATAGACTGGATTGTAAGTTAAAAATAATTCAACAGTGTGCCTATGATCTTGAATTCAAACCAAATAGAATGGATCATAGATTCAAATCTTGGATCTCAAAATGAATAACAACATGGCAGAGATGAATGTAGCTACACCTGTTTAGAAATAAGTGCTGTTGTTTCTCTCTATTTTTATTGTCACTTTCCCTATCACCCTTGCTTTATAGCTAAAATACCTATGTGATTATTTATTATTTTATCATCATTATTATTATTATTATTACTATTTATTTTTATTCCATTGTTATTATTATTTGAGCTTGTCTATTATGTCACATTGAGCAAAAGTCTATTTTGGCCTCCCTTGCCTCTACCCGGTGTTGTGGTTAATTGTTAAACTGAATCTGAAGGAGATGTTTGTTTGTTTTTTGTTTTTTTTTCCCCCGCCTTTCATCTCATACCTGTGTAGGTGTGTTTTGTCTTGTTTTGTGATTGTTTTGTGTGTATCTGAAAATCCAAAAATACCTCAAATATATTAATAATAATAATAAAAATAAGTAATATATAATAGAAAAAATAAATAAGAAATAAGTGCTGTTTATGCTGCTACACCAAAATAAAGAATAAAAAACAGGTTTCAGAGTATTTCTATTGCTTTAAACAGTCTAACATCTACAGTTTTGTTGAGATTGCACAGTAGGCCAGTACTGTTACCTCGAAACTGATGATCAATGACAATTTGCTAACATTTTCTTCGAAATACAGATTTCGTTTTAAATTACAGCAACTAAAGTAAACAGCATCTTAGTACATTAGAATATCACTAGCTTATCTCTAGAAAGGTCAATGTATTGAGGGCCTATTGATCTCTGACGAGTGACAAAACACTGTGTGATAAGCATCATTTTGAGGTTCCATTAAATAATCAATGCAGTAAAGACTTTTTTCTCTTTTTTGGCACATGCCCTGTGGACTTCAGAAGGTCAGTATTTGTTAGTTCATTGGCAGAGTGGTTAATCAATCAATACAACGCTTGGCTGGGAATGTTGGCAACTACACAGAAAAAAAGATTCTGCTGTTTCAGCTGGCTAAATCCGCCATGTAATGACGACAGGAGCATGAATTGTTAAATCTTATTTCTGATGAAGAAATCATCAGTTGGAGCCTGACTTGAGATTACTTCTTTTCATCAGTCTCTTACTTACTCTCACTTAGAGTAGAAGAAGAAAAACATTCTAGGAAGAGGTTATATTTGTGCAGTTGTACGTTTCATTCATTATGTACAGTATATGGTTTAATAGCAGTGAGAGACCGCTGAAGGGCTATAAAGGCCATTAACAGAGGGCAAACCATTGCTAATTGGCTTTTTCAGTGGTGTGACTGTGATATGTCATGCACAAGAGATCAGAGCTACGGCTACGGGATACCAGAAGTAATGTCATTATAGAAAAGTGCTTGCCTACATGTTACAGACACCAGCACTTTGATTGGCAGCAAACATATGTAGACAGTATAGACTTGACAGTATATACAGTGTCAGGTACAAACTACTGGGAAATATCATAGTAAGGAAAAATGAGAGAAAACGTACTGTAATTCTAGGCCTGATGTCTTTTGTGAAATTGGTATTTCGGCTGTGAGAATTCACAAGGTATATGCTAAAATTCCAAATATTAAAATAGAAATACAAACAGATCATTAAATACAGTAAATGGGGGATACAAAAAAACATGTTCACAGATTCAATCAAGTGAGGAAATACCAGATTATAGTACTAAGTGCTTAATCTATACACTGAAGGTAAAACACTTAAGAATAACAAAATCATTCTTTTAAAATTAATGTATTGTCCTTATATAATACTCAGGCCTGTTATGGGAAATGTATTTATGAAAATTAGGCTGTTAATTGCTGGATGTTAATGTAATTATCAAAATGCAATCATTCTTTGGGAGGTTGTGGGAGGGGGTTATAAAACAGGTTTATCAAATAAAATAATTAATAATGCTTGCTTAATGGCCTAGTTAGTCTTTTTTACGTTATAGTACCATTTACAATAGAGAACTTGTGACTAATTCTAACCATTCTAATCCATTTAATATATTTTCCTGGAGCAGCTTACACATTATGGTTAGCCCTGTTGTTAACATTCAAAGTGTGAAATGTATTCACTGAAGTAGAAAATATTTCACTGTGATGTCCAGTAACAGTAACATTCTGTAATGACAAGAGGGGACAGGAGAAAATAAATCGACAAATAAGTACACACAGTATAAATAACTCAATGGGAACAAGAATGGGGCTAAACTGCTACAATTGTTTGTGTACATGTTGCAGTTCATGGCTTTGTTGACACATTTCCAATAATGCTCAAGTCTATAATTAAGGCTCTTCCCACTGTGATGCAGGAGAAGAGGTCTAATCCATAATTAGCTCACCAAGTAAAGCAAATGCATTCTCATACAATTAAAGTAAGAGAGAGAGAGAGAAAACAAGAACGCAAACACAACATTCATAGTGCCCCCCTGTGTGAGCTTTCTCATTAAGAACTCAAACTGCTTCACTGGCTGCTATTTAATGGAATTGAATTTTCTTTGATTGGAGTTTGCCATTCTTGACACTCAGAAACAATAACTCACGAAGGATGTGTTGGGGCGTGCTGAACCGAGAAAACTAATAAACTGTATAATTAAAGAAATTAAGTGTTGCATGGAGAGAACTGAATAGTGACTTCTCAGGGTGTCTGTTTGTTAGCAAATTGTGCTTTGGCTTCTGAACAGATCACCAACCAAAGCAGCCAAAGGGTGGCACTAGAGACCCATTACCTCTGAGTCTCAGCCATACTCTTCTTCAGGGCGAGGAATAAAATGATTTTCTGCTGGAGGTCAAGAGGAGTGTGCTGTTTTGTACCGTCTCAGGAAGAGGACCACTGACAAACATACTGAAGAGTTTTTTATTTATTTTGACAAACATATTCTCAAATACAAGATATATGTATTAGAAATACATTGATTTTTTTCTGGGTGGAAATAGTTGGAAATAGTATCAAAGAGAGATTCTGTATTTTATTCTTGTGTCACACATACCAGCATTATCCAAATGAAGTCACAAAGGAGATGCAGTTGATTTTAATGTCTTACTCTAACATTTATATCTATACACAGCTATATATGCGTGTATTTATAACATGTCTCTCTGGAATACTTGATTTTGATTGGTCACTCGTGGCATATTACTAATATTCATCCATGGGAACTCTATATCATATCTATCTACATCTATATCTATCTATCTATCTATCTATCTATCTATCTATCTATCTATCTATTTATCTATTTATCTATCTGTCCGTCGTCTCAGTCTGGAACGGCACTGACAAACTGGCGCTTGTTTTCTGTAAGAATGAATTGTTGGCATATGGAAGAACTATGAAGCTTTACCTGCCTGATATCATCCCTCTTCACTTATTTCTGGTGTGCTGTTTCCTCTTTGTTCACCTTTGAAGAGACCAGCAAAACATTCTGTTTAATATAGTTTTACAGGTGTAATCTAAACTCACACAGTTGCAGAGTGGATTGTCCATTATCCCCATACAGCAACTGTAATAAATCACAGGTGAAAGACCCGTCACAATACAGGCACCATGAACAGCACTGGCATATCACACCAGGTTAAAGTTCTTTGTTCAGGGTAATCTCTGTGCAATATCAGCTTCAAAGATGTGGCAGGCGTCCTACAACCTGTTGCCTGAGGGAGGGATTTGTGTCTTTTCACACCCATTATTCCATGCTAGGTGCACAGTACAGTGCATCATTCACATGACTGACTGTCCTGACTGACTGTAGCATTTTGATGCTACATACACAGCACAGAAACTGCATCTAAAGTAGGGTTGAGAACTGAAAATCTCACGATTACTAATGATTTTGATAATGATTCATAAGCTATAATGAGACAGTTGAAGCTGTTTCTGAAAGAATCTGTAGTGTTTTTTATTTTTGTTATGTTCACAGAAAATTTACAAGTGTAGAAATATTATGATGACATGTATGCTTGAATATTAAATTATGAATAAAGAAACATGAAACAATGGATGAATATATAGAATTATACATTAAAAAGTATTAAAATAATTTTATTTTAAAATATATATTCTGCAATGACAAAGTTAAAGGCTGCACTGTCGCAACATGTATAAAAAGCACCAACGCTGCTTCTGATGATTTTTATTTGCAATTGCGACTTGATACAGAATTTGAAGCCAGCACAGAGAGACTCAAACCGGTCTTATCTTCTATATCTGTGTAAATACACCAGTTAATGCAAGATCACCAGTCATGGGTGGAGAATTTTATGAACATTGGAAGATGACTGCTGTTGCTTTGATTATTCAATACACTGATCAATCTAACATTTAGCTGATGTCTTTTAGCTCTGAAGATTTAGCTGGTTGGTACGAGGATGGGATTGTGACCAAGAATGCTTATGGGAAATGTTTACAAGCAATACGAATGCAGGGTGCAGATCCACCCCCATCACGGAAAGAAAAATAAACCTCTAATACCAGCAGCAGATAACTGATCTCAATTACAGTAGCCAAGAATTTCTCACCATGCTCAGGGAATCTTTCATCAGACACACCCTACCCTAACACTAACGTACATGTGCGGTAGACAGGCTGAGAGGGGTCACAGTGAATAAAACTAAAATAACCTGTTAGGATAAAATCCTAGGACTGCAAGACTGAGAAAGAGAAAGTTCATAGGACAGAATGCTTTCATATAGATTCTTACACATTTACACTAATATTCCACTCCTGACACTGAGATGGAACTACTATTCATCTGCCAAACTCTCTTTCTTTGGCTAACAAACCAAAGTGAGCTGTTTTTCAGTCGAAAAATGAACATTTAAAGACATTTGCCATCTGTTTCTATTTTCAGTTGCTATTTTTTTTTACCTTATCTAAAACTTAAAAAGGGCCTTTCTTTGTGTAACCCATTTAGTAAAGCTGAATTAGACATAATGAATAATATTTTAATGATTTTAATTATCAATAATTATTTAATTACATTATCACTTTTTTACAGGTTATGTTTAATATCTTTTCATAATAAAGCTATTTTTCAAGGAAAAAAGTGCTGAAGTCTCGGACATGGGTGTTTTTTTTATCTATTGGTACTACAGTAGCATTTCCACCAAGTCAGAAAGTGTACTGCATTCTATGCGTACAAATTTTGGAATAAAATGGCAGACCCTTGTCTAATTCCATTGTTAATTCCAATGAATGTATCCTAAATATACACACAATTATTATTATTATTATTATTATTTATTCTTTTATGTAATTTGACAAAATTACAACTTTACATCATCACAACTGGAAATGACAAACAGTTAAAACATTGTCTTCACGTATGATATTTACATTAATTTTTTATATATATACTTTCAAGCTCTTCCCTGAAAAATGAATATAATTTTCACACAATACATGTTGAAATGTTTCACATTATGGCACAAGAATAAGGCGGGGAAGTCTATACCTAATCAGCATTTGAAAAGTATCAAAAATAAATAAAGATCAAATGCTAAAGAGTTGCCAAGACTGTATATATGTGGGCTTTTTTTATTTTATTTTTTATAAACATCAATCCCTAACTCATATAAGTGGCCAGAGTTGATGAAACCCACCCACACATAGTATCCACTCCTTCCTGCGAATTGCCATGTTGATAGTCTGCAAACTACAGACTGTATAGATTTCCTGACATCAAACAGATAAAGGTCAGATTGTGCCAGAGGCTCTTCTGACCCGCAGGCTCCTGCTCCCCTCCCCTCGTGTGCTCTTAATCCAGTGGAACACTGAGGCTTCCAGCACAGATTAGTGGTGTTAGCCTGCAGGGCTTTTGACTGGGCTGCCGCCTGAAAACAGATCCCTCACTGTGCCCATGACCCCAGTGCTGAGATGTGGACAAGTGCCATATGGTTGAAGGTGGGTCCTATGGGGTCCAGTTCCGCGCAGACAGCTGGCCCCGCTGGCCCTCCTAGGCGGCAGAGCCCCCATGTCAGAGAGCAAAAACATGTGCCAAGCAAGTTAGCTAAATACTGCAGATATAGATTAGTTATCCCTGGCAGGGGACGGTGCTCTTACACAGGGCTGGAGTTGAACAGAAGGAGAGGAAAAGCCTTTGAAATGGATCAAAATCCCTCTCTTTGTCATTTTAAGTACATGTAGCCATGAGAGGATCAACAATTAAGCATGGCTCAAAAAAATGAAAAACACACAGCAAAGTGAACAGCACAGATACTATTTATTTCTGTTGGGTATTTAACATGTCTGTTATTCAGGGAATATTCTGGGTTCAGTACAACTTTGCTTGTTCCAGCAAAAAACTGGTTTACAGTCGGGCATTTTCAATGGAAGTGAATAGGGCCAGTCTGTAAACATTTAATTCTCACTGTTTCTCAACGTATAGTCAGATATTAGCATCATTTAGTGTGAAAAAACTCTAAATGACTATAAAAATGATGAGAACAACTTTACAGCTCAAATAACTCACAAGCGTTTATAATATTTTGAACTTCACATTTCTGCTTAGAAATCCTCCAAAAATTGGCCTCACTCACTTCCATAGCAAGTGTCTCACTGTCATTTCCATTTTTTTGTGTTAAAGTTATCCAGCAAATGCTGTTTATTGAGTTTAACTTGTATTTTACCAAGAATATTCCTTGAATTAGATCTAAATTACATCACTGGATGGTCCGCTGATGAACTATGCATTATAGAAATGTAAGCGTTGGCCTGAAATATAATAAAAGCATCATGCTTCCAATGTCTGTCAGTGTGGTGGCAGCATGCAGGATGTGCGAGCAGTCGCTGAGTGTCATGAGCATATCAGTCTAATTCCAGGGTTGCAGATGTTGTCTAGATTGGATGTGAGGGATTAAGATGTAACCCAAGAGCTCTTTGAGTGAGTCCGGCATGGCTGAATATGCTTCTAAAGACCTGGTGGCAGGCAATACCGGGCGATCTGCCAGGACAGCATTACCAGCAGGGCACTTTAACAGGGTTTTACAGCTGGAGGGAATTTATAATGAATTTCGGAGAAGAGCTTTCTTACAATGCTTTACATCAGTCCTTGGAGAGAAAACAAGTTGCCTTTAAACTGAAGTGCATCGTGATTGTTGCTTAAATCAAAAACAAAAGTATTTTCTTTTGGGAGAAAAGCATGTTTTTGATTGATAAACTGCTTGTAGGGTAAAATAAATAAATAAAAGAATAAATTCCAATCTCTTGATATGATTGCTTCCTGGATTGCATTGTATTATATTTCAGAGGAGAGGCGCTTCATACTACGGATTAGATCCCAGGGAGAGGTAATTTCCTAAAAGCACTCTGAATTATTTGGTTATACAGGTGATGTAACAGTTGTGGGCATGAATCCATTTTCTAGCTGTGAAGAAACAGGGAATCAGCGTAAAAGCTGGCAGACTTGAAACAAATAGATGGAAGATATGTGACATCAGGTTGGCCTATTAAGGTTTAAACAAAGCTTCTGCTGAGACGAATCCATCTGAAGATGAAGCGATGGGAAGGAAAGACACATACAATGAAGACAAAAAATTTAAAGAATAGAAAAGAATTGCAATTTAATTACAGTGAGGTGGAAGACAAATATCTCTATACATGTGACAGGCATCTGTTGGGTGGCTTGATGCTCCCACCTATACTGAAAGGAGATTATGTTCCAGCATAAATGGAGCTTTTACTTTTTTATATTTTAAATCCAGCAGGCCTAATCTAATCTTATCCATCCCCAATCCAATTTTTAATGCTGGCTACACATAGGATTAGGGTGTTGGAGTTTGCTTTGTAGGCCATTTGACTGAAATGCAGCATCTGTGCTGGTTACTGAGAGAGATACACACTCAAGAATGAGACCGAAGACACAAAAGGTGAAGATGAGGCATCTTTTTACAATATATAACCTCCATGTACGAGATACACTACCTCTCAAAAGTTCGAGGGTAGCAAGATTTTATTTATTTATTGATGAAAGAAATGAATACTTTACATTAATTGATCAAAAGAGATAGTAAAGACAATTATAATGTTACAAATTATTATTTTTTATTTCAAATAAATGCTATGCTTTACTTTCTATTCATCAAATACCCATATATCATGGTTTCCATGTTAATTATTATATGTTTTCAACATTAATAATAATAATAAACATTGAGCACCAGATCTGCATATTAAAATAATTTCTGAAGGATCATGTGACACTGAAAACTGGAGTAATGGCTGCTGAAAATTCAGCTTTGCCATCAGATGAATAAATTACATTTTAAAATATATTCAAATAGAAACTAGAAATTGCAATAATATTTCACTATATTATTACTTTTACTGTAATTTTGAACAAATAAGGGCATCCTTGGTAAGCATCAGAGAAAATATACTGACCCCAAATTGGTAATGTATATGAACAGTTTATTCATAATATTTTCAGTGCAAGTACATAAATTAGTGTAAGTTCATTTAATTAAGATGATATAAGAGTACATGAGTTTTTTATTAGTTTGTATGAAGTGCAATGGTGTGACCTCCCCGTGACCTATTCGAGCTAGATTCAACAAGGGCAAAAAGGGGGTGGGGTTTCACTTAAATGGCCACTACACAGCTTTGCAGATAGAGCTTCACAATAATGAACCGAATGGAAATGTGCTTCATTGCAATTCTTCGTACACCTAAATCTTCACAATCAGGCCATCCTCTGGCTGTTTACACAAGCTGTTTATGTAGTGATAAGCCCAGGTGATGTCAGGTTTGCATACTGAATAAATATTTGCCCGCAGACTGGCAGCTGTTTGTCAGGATGCCATTAAGCAGCCGTGTCGCAAAGCAGCTTTCTGCTAGAAGCTCAGCATTCCCTCGTCTCATAGCATCAGCTCCATCATCACATATTCAGATACAGCACCGGTCCAGGTGGGCTCGTACAAGAATGAGTTCACCAAAGATCACTGCTTTAAGAACACACTGCCAGCTGTTCCTTTAAATCTGAGGAATCAGTTTAAGAACTAACTGAATTGAGTTCAAGTAATGTAACAGATTCTGCATGTTAATTAAATTCACTGTAACAATCACTAACTGAAAGCCGTAATTAAAATCTATGGTTAGCAGGGTTGCCAATTGATTAAACATTTTCATCAAATTATTTACATACTATGCCAATTAGTTTATCAAATTAATACAGCTAACTGCATATCAGTATTTGCTAAGAAAAGTCCACAAAATGAAGATAATTCAGAGACACAGATAGCTCTGACAGTAGAAAAATCCCCTTTCCACAAAAACATGGTGTTTTCTCCACACTGTTTTATCATTTTTATAATATGTAGGAAGCTATTCAAGCTACATGCAGTAATCTGAAGCAAGTCTAATGACATTAAACAATCAACGACACAGAACTTCACATCCCAATTATTTAAGATTTACATTTTAAATACAAGTTGACCAGAACATTAAATCGCTTCCTTTTCTGTAGTAATTCATCTACAGCATCTCCGAAAGTCCAGAACGTTCCAGCCGGTGCTGTTTAGCCATTCTGTAAATGGAACATAATGCTATTGAAGCCCTGTAAGCAATGGGCCATGACGCTGCCTCCAGCCTTGGTGAGGGACGTATGCCTGCTACACTGGGTATATCACTAAGTAGAGACATCAGAGCCCAAGTGTAAACATCATTTAGACACTGCAGTTTTTCCACTCAAATGGGTTTGATGTTGATGAAGAGAGACCTCCTTTGAAAGTGCAACGATCTGCACTGGGGATGATCGATGCTGCCGGGAACGGACGGTAATTATTTGTGTTGCTGAGTGGGGGGTGGCTATGCCTAAAGAGATGGAGCAAAGTTCTCTGGTTTTTATCGTCTCCATCTCAACACCGGCTTTCTGATGCAGAAGATAGCCGTATTGTAAAAGCAAGCTGAGAGTAATGGCAAATGTGGCTTGTGTGGGGTTGTTTTTACAAGGCACATTAAGTTACGTGATGCAGGTTTTTATTGTGACGCTGTAGAGATTCTGACTACACATCCAGTGCGGTTGAATGCTTGAGCTGTAGCATCCAAATGAATGCATTCAAATTGTGCTAGATATTTTAATTCAATAAAATGAATTAGTAAAAATGACAAAAACAAAGAACAAACTAATAACATCTACACAAGAGGCAGAGGCGAACTGAAAACAAACCAAGTTAGTCTGATGAACATGCCAACATCATTACTAATTTAGCTTGAAAACCCCATCTCCACATGAATGGAGAGAGAGAATGCCCCATTGCTCAATAACATGATGGGAAATTGAAAGGAAACTTTTGCGCTCCTGTTCAGAGGCTTTGCATTTCCTTACAGAGGTGCACATGGTTGGCAGGTACTGTCATCAGCTGGTGACAGAGTGTGTTTTTCTGCTTGAGGAGGCTTCTCGCTTGTGGATCTGCAAGGGACAAAATATAGATTCTGTCTTGAGAGAGAGAGAAAGCTGCCGCTTTTTCTGCTGGGTCATTTCAAGCATGCAAGGGTCACTTTATCATAAAATTCAAAAATCCAGTCAATTTTATTTAATCAGCTGAAATGGCAAAGTGTTTTCCAGATCATTAATCAAGTGCTCTCTCACAGAGGGGGCTTGTCTGCCAGGCAGACTCGCTCCACTTTCTGAATCATTAAGGGAAAAAAGAGAAAAATATAAGAATTCATTGCAACGAAGTCATTGCACAACAGAACCACCGCCATTGCTAATGAGTAGGGCCACACTGCATAACTGAAGGACAATATAAGAAGCAAGGACATGCTTTACATGGAACCTATGTTGTAGCTATTTGTGCTGCTTTTGAAGGCTTATTTGTGGTTCGTCTTGGAGACCTTGAAAGTATGGGTCTTATGCTTTATGACTGTCAAAAAAAAAAAAAAAAAAAAAAAAAAAAAAAATTATTTTTTTTGGCCCAAAAATTGCACACACAGACACACACACATATTTATTTGTGTGTGTGGCTGCATATATTTGATAAAAAAAAACACTTTATTATAAATTTTAAATAGCTGCTTTTTATGTGTACTTTAAAATGTAATTTATTAAAAAAATTATATGGCAAAGAAATTATTCTGATATGCTGATTTGGTGCTCAAGAAACAAATTTATTATTATTATTACAGTTGAAAACGGTTGTGCTGTGTAATATATTTTTTCTGAAAACATTTTTCTTTCAGTTATCTTTGATGAACAGAATGAGAAATGAATGAAATAAGAACTTTTTTTGTAACAATGTAAACGTCTTCTGTCACTTTAAATCAATTATTCTTGCTGAATAAAACTAATTCTATATATATGTTTGAATATATCATTCTCATCAACAAAAAAAAAAAAGTGAAAAATGTTGAATGACAGATTGTATTGACCTTTTTTTTAACCTCACCTTTATTTTTAAATCCTTTCTTTCAATACAACTAAGCCCTGCTGGAACAACTAAAAGCACCAACTTCAAAATCACCCAGCCACATCACTATGGGGACCCTTAAGTGAATATAATTGCACCCGATGCACGGCAACAGCTTGGATCAGTAATAATAGTGTTTTTGCACAAGTGCTGTGCCAAGGCTGGGGCCATTCCCATCCTAGCAGCCTCTCCGTCTCTGCTCCAATTTGATCAAAGCTATTAAAGGCAAGATAACAGAAAATCAGCAAGACCCGAAAGAAGAGAGGAGAGCGTAGTGGAGGATTGTCCTCTGCGCCGTGGTTCTAGCTGTGAGATGGTTGTAGCTGTATACACTCCAGCATTTCTTTGCTGCCTTCTCTGCTTTTGATGTTGTTATTTGGGAACAGGTGCACATGAGTTATTCAGAAAGGTCTGAAGATTCTTTGATGCCACACACTGTATATTTGATTATAGTCCCAGAGGATACATGCTACATGCTACAGATTCTAAAACGGAACAATATTCAGAATAATATTTAAAGTGCCCCTATTATGGGTAACAAAAGGTTCATATTTTGGTTTTGGGAGTCCCCAACAACAGGTTGACATGCATGCAAGGTCAAAAAACTCTTTCATTGTCTTATAATAAGCATTTATTTTTACCTTATTTGCTCAATGACTCCCAAACGATTGCTCAACGATTCATTTTTCCAAACCCCTCCTTTGCGTGACGCTAATCTGCGGTGATTGGTCCAATTGGTCTCATTTTCATTGCATCATGCCTGTAATGACTGATAAAGCAGCATTTGTGAGTGCAGTGCTGTTTTGTGTACAGCGTTACCAGGGAAACCGCTATTTTACCGCTGCAAAAGCGGCACCTTGTGGCAAAGAATGAATTTGCATTTTCATTCAGACCAACGCAAAAGACCAACAAGTGGGCGGGCAATGTGAAACGGTTTAGGATTCGTTTTAAAAACGACTCGTTTCAATGATTCAGAGTCGACTCTTTCTTTTGAGAGACAATAACTTTAAACTCGGTGCACTTTCAGATTTAAAACTTTGCAGGATGTTTGCATTCACTTAGAGCTGTGTTACACACTGCTTGAAAGGTAATTTTCAAAAATCCATAATAGGGGCACTTTAAACAAAATATCCACAAAGTCATTTTAATAAATTTTGTTTTGACTGAAAGTGGCATACTAAAGAGTGCTGATATACAGTCCAACAGCACTGGGACTTTTCACTGTCTGTGTCACCCACTTGTTCATGTTTGCAGATTTTCTGCAGAGCAACAAGTGATTGTTTTTATGAGTGAGTCATTGAATCATTCATCCAAACGATTCTGATTTATTCAGGAATGCAGCTACTGTGCATGCAGAAACAGCTAAAGCAACTATTTACTTAGTTCCAACTTATTGCTTATTGGACATTTAATGATTGTACAATATCACTCACAATCCCACATTTTGACTAACTTTATGAAGCAATTGCATTCTAGATCTTTTGGTGTTTACTTGTATTTTTCTATCATCCTATTTCATACCACAGAGGCATATATTTAATATATTCTCAAGTGGAATATACTCTGTTTGACCCTCTTAATGGCTGTATTGCTATTTTTAAACTGGTCAAAGGTTGTTGCTGTGCAGGTGCATAATAGCTCACCTTCAAACTTAACTCAAAAATGCAGAAAAGGGCGGGGTAAAACTTCATAATAATACATCATAACATCATAATACGGCACACATTCATCAGACTCGTCTGAAAGCCTAAGTGGCCCACTCTGAGAAGCTTCGCCAGCACTTTTCCAAAATGGCCCCAGGGAATTCAAAATACTACCCACTCATATTCCATAAAAAAAAGCAAAGTATGAGTAACATTATCCATCTAAAGCAGGAAGATAGAGATGTTTAGATCCCATTTTGTTAATAGCATATGGATGGTATGGTTATGTTATTATCTCTTTGTTGTGCTGAGCCAGGGACCACTGCCGCCATGGAAACCTCAAAAAGCATTAGCATACCTGGCTAATATTTCTGTTATTGAGGAAGGTTAAGAGCCCAAGTGCCTAATGCATCACAGTTATCTGAGAGCTACTGTTGCGGGTTCTTCTCACAGTGGTTTTGGTACATAGTGCACAGACTGCCGGACTGCCACGGTGTATTGTGAAACATAGCTAAATAAGAGTCATTATCCCACACGAGAATTAGCACAAATTCACATTCTGGATGAGATTACAGACCTCAGCCAAACAAAGAGGTCTAAAGCAACTCTACGTATTGGTCTTGTTGTAGGTGAAGGAGGAGGAAGTTCAGGTCTCGTGTACTACATGGGACTAAAGTCTAGAAATCTGGAAATCAGAAAACACCTCACCACTTCATCTCCAGCCTCTGAGCAAGGTCAGACTCACTGAGTGTGTAATAAAAAGGAGCTAGTCCAAGAGCCATTATCTTGCCTCCAATGCGCGAGGAGTGCGGTGACCTGGCATTCTAACAAATGGAGGGGAAAACTCGGCCTGGAGATGTAAATCCCTCCTCCGGTTCCCCCATGAATAGTATTGCTCAGAGGCGCTGACCTGAATGGGAGTGTACCACCCAGATCAGAAATGACAGCGGAGGGGAAGACGGGGCTCCCGTTAGCAGAGGAAAGGGTGTGTAAAAAGAAATGATGATTAGGAAGAATAAATGAGATGTCACGCTGAGCAAAATATTACCATCAAACGGACTTCCTCGGTCGGGGTTTGAGTGACAGCCAGCATGAAAAATGTGGGATGCGGGTGGCAGTTGGCTGGTGCTCTTTATATGTCCCTGTGTGGTTGAGGAGAGAGAGGGAGAGAGAGCGACAAGAGAAAGAGACACTTTTATCTCAGTAGAGTAACAGGTACATCAAAGACCTATAGTTTCCTGTGGGGACTATTGATTTTATTATATGTTTTGATCAACAGTAATAGTTGAATGTACACCTTTTGGTACAATACAAATACTGATATGAATCTAACAATTAACAAAAAAAGAAAAAACTTAAAAAATGAAAGTCGATGCTCAGTCATCCATTTGATCCTCTTCCAGTAACACTCAATATTGTATTTTTATTGACCTTTTAACACTGCTGTATAGTCATGGGTCTGGGGAATTACTAAAGGTGCTGAAGCTCGGCTTCTGTAAAAACAGTATACTTGGGATATCCCTGAGGCTTTCTTCAGACAGGCAGCAAAAATCTGGTATTTTGGCATGTTGTTGGGCAAATATGGTTTATGTGTTTATTTATTTTTGCAGTTTGAGCAGCACACAAAAAAAGATTTTTTTAAATTTTTTTTCCTTAAAGCAGATATACATTGTCCAGTAGTGTTGAATGAGTCAAGACTGACTCATTTTCACTCAATCTTTCCACGTATATCAGTATGTCTGTGTAGTTATTATGGAAATCGATGTAGATGTACTATATGTACTGTATCTGAACACATAGATTCAGTATTAATGCTTGCTAAATGACAGTGCTCAAAAGTAAATCAGATTTTTGTACCATGTGAACAGAATCTATCTGCACTCTTGCCTAAAAGTCCTTGCATCCGGGCCTATTGCATCTGACCTTTTTTTCAACTTGCCTTTGCTGGACAACCACAGTAATGTTTTAATGTATGACTGTCAAAACATATCTGCGAAATGAATGCACTTTTTTTTGTTGTTGTTTAGTACTATTTTAACAATTGAGAAACTGCTTATGAAAGCTAAATTAACTAGTAATCCTAGTTTTTCATTTGGCTGAAACATCTGCAATATTTGAAATCTCCACATTTCATCAAGTTATCATTTCTTGTTGAGCTTGAAGTGTCTGTGCAATAATTTGACTTTATAATCCCCAAGGTAAAAAAAAAGAAAAATCATTATGAATTTGTCCAAATGTATGTTATAGAGATGCTTTTTCATTTTTGTGAAAACACACACACTGTGGATTACACCCTCATAACTTGATGGCCTTCGGGGAGTCTTAGGTATATTTAAATTGATCCCCATTTCATACATTAAAAGCCATTTAGTTATTAGATGCTCGGAAGAATGTGATTGCAACAGATAGGAGCAGTTTGGGAAGGAATTAAAAAAATGAAGGCTAAAATCTCAGGATTTTGTGCAGCTGTAGAGGAGCAATATGCAGATGGGATTCATCCCAGGAATTAGCAGAGCTGCTAAGTTGCCCTCTCTCTATGTTGTTATTAAATCTCCCCAAGCGCTGCAGGGAGAAGTGCATTAGGAGTGCATTAAACCACTTCATGACACATTTATGGCATTTTCCTCACTTTTGATTTGTGTTCCCCCACATGAGTGGAACTTCCCACCATGTGACCGCAGCTGGAGCCGTGCCAATGACAGCACGGAGTGGACATATGGACACTGAGCATTGTGGTTCAGTAAATGGAATGAAAAGAACAAGAGGAGTGATGTCTAATCAAGCCGTTGTACCTGCAGGTTACGACCACATACACTAGGATTTAAAATAGCTCTTCAGTTACGTCGAATATGTGTATTGCTTGATCACTGCTATTTGAGCATATGGATGTCTTTGTACTTAGAGTGCCATTCTAGTTTTGCCATTATGTTATGTATCTGTGTTGCGTTTTTTTCTGCTTTAAAATTAGAAAATCAGCCAGTCGACAGCATCGCTGTGTGCAAAGTAATATCCCACAGTCCACCAATGAGTGACGCTACACTGTCACAAAACAAACACTGGTTCTACACTTCAGCAATACAGGTTTGATGTTCAGATACTGTATTAAATATAAATACATTCACACAAAACAATATTTTTCTAACAGAAAGAAGATAAATGAGCAAGCCTTTTCCTTATCTGATTGATGGTTAATATACATGAGGAGTGGTACTTCAGTCCAATGAGATTAGAGTGTAGGCGGGGCTACCCGGCACAAAGACACAAAAACATAAACCAAGCAATGGAGAAAAAATTGTGAAAAGTGATATTTATTTCTGCGGTGCAGCCCCACCTACACTCATATGTGGTTAGGACAAAATCTACTATTTGTTTTATATACATGTCTATACATGTCTTTATCAAGTCATGTCTGTTTAGGATATAGTGTTAAACCAGCTGAAATGATGTTTTTTTATTTTTTTTTATAAGGCCTTTGAGAAAATTATAGGAGAAAATAAGAGGAGATAATAAGAAATAATATGAGAAAATAAGGAGAACGGTCCATGAAACATTTTGCTCACAGGAAAGAACCTTCTTTTGCAAATCAAAAATATAAGCATTTTGTACTGATGAAGGCTATTATTTTCCAGTCAAGTCTAAATTCCAGACCTGCCTTTCTCTTTGCTATTTGATGTCACGAGACTGCAATGGGTGCTACATTAGCCTTTCCAAAAGCTTTTTGTCCAGCCCACTGATCTTCAAATCGTATATCCTGCAAAGTGCACAAGGGCATGCAGGGGTCAAACATTGGTCTTTTGTGAATGACATTCTACTTTGAGCACTGACCCAAATCTCACCACCAACATCCCACTTGGCAGGTCTTGAGAAGACTGTTTAAGGATATAAATCTTTGAAAAAAATTATATCCAGGCTGTTGTTTCTTAGAGAGTAAGTAATGCTTTCCCAATAGTTTGAGCTTTGTAATTTGAATTATTTTTAAATTATCATTTTAATTATTTACAGACAACACTCTTAATTTTTCAAAAATATTTCATATGAAATAACCTGACCTTGTAGACAGAGATTAATGGAGACATTGTCATATTTTGTGTTGCATATGTTTTAAGTTGATTGTGTGAAAGGGTTTGCACTGGCACTTGAGGGTTTCATTATTTATCTGGACAAAGCTTTTGATACTCTAATCTGCTTTAAACTGCCATTGTCTGGGGCGTATTAGATTTATCACTGGATGTGCAGATGTTCCATTGTATTTATAGACGTTGCACTTTGATTCTTTGCAAGCAAACATGCAGCTGTTAAAACTGATGGTAACATGGAAAAGTATATAGTTACATGTCCAAATGCTCTCTTTTTTCAGATAAAACCCATTTGGAGAGTTAGTACTGTCAAAATTTCAAAACATTTTCTGAATAAATGAGCAAAAGGTGTTACAATTATCCCTGCTTTCTCCTATTGCAGTGCATTGATATGCATACCAAGACCCAAAGGCCAAAAATGTAAAGTTTCAATCTGAACTCATACCACATAAAGCATTAGCCTAGAAGTGATGGTCTGATATGACTGCTATACAACCTTTCAGCTTTCAGAGGAAAAGCCTGTTTTGTGCTGTAAATTTGCTAAAATAGGTCTGTCAAGATTGCAAGGTCAGGAAGTCTACAGCTGACAAGCCATTCTTTTACCTTATTAATAAACTGTTATGAGAGGAGCATGAAGCAAGGCTAAAAATGCTCTCTATATCTCTCTCACCATCTGTGTGAGTCCTGGTGTCCAGACGTCTGCAGATACAGCAGATGGCAGTATTACTCTTGTGCTCTACATATTTTAAATATAGCTTTAATTCTGATTCTTTTTCACACAAAAATGATTATATCACAAAAACAAGAAGCTTGGCTCACTGGCAGAATTACAGAATTACTCTCAGAGGTGAGACAGTGATGCTCTGCATGTAAACAAGATTACTCCATGATCTTTTCATGAAGATCTCTCTACGTTCTTTGGAAGGAATATGGACAAAGGAAAGAAAATAGAGCAAATGCAGAGGTAGAATGCGGACCTCTAGAAGAATAACCAAATGATGAAAAGTGTATCAAGTGCTTCTCAGTCGCAGCCAATAAGAAAGAAAGCAAGCTTTCAAATTGCATTCTATATATTTTCCTCCACATCATAAGAAAGTGAAGTACAGACGCATAATGCAGCAGGACACATTTTCATTTGGAACGTCCTTCAGAATTAATCTGAGGAACAACATTACCTTAAATTTAAACGTATAAATTCCCAAATGTTCTTTATAGTTCTGTCCACAGTATTGTGTGGTATTAAAAATCTAGAGCTCTTTACATTATCTTATTAACAATGGACCTATTTAATCAAATTTTTAATGCCTTAACATTATTACTGTTGGAAACCACAGTTAAGCTGAATGAGAATTTTATATATATTGATGCTATCAGTTCTAAATGATGCGCATTTGCTGTCCTATACATCAAAGGATCCTTAGTTTAAGAAACTGCCTGCAATGACTTTGCGCTACTGATACATTTCAGTTTCAGTGCATAAACTAAAAGAAACATTGAGCATTTTACAATGAGCCTCAGCATCTATAGTACACGATGTTAAAAGACAGCATTTAGATGAAAACACTTGACATCTAGATTCTACAATACGTGGCAAATTATATGAAAACAACAACATCCTAAAAAAACAACTCTGGAAAAGCAAATTCAACTTGCTCAAAATGCATCCCGAAAGCTCTTTTCTAGAAGTACACTATGTGGGACCATTTCACTAAGTGGCTCTGTGAATCTTATCTGGCACTTTCTGCTCTGTAAAAGAGCATAGAAAGCATTGTGCCAGTCAGTCACTTCAAACCTGTGTCAGAAATACTCATTTACAGTTCATTATCATCTGTAGCAGATACAGTAATCAGTGCTGCCATGGCGCTTGGCTAGATATTTCACTGTGTTGTGTGTAAACTGTTGAGAGTTACTTGTCAAAGTGAATATTTGGAAAAATAGGCTAATTCTTCAAGACTTAAAAACAGGTCAAAATGGATATTTTAATAGATAAAAAGAAATGTTACATACCAAAATGCATGTGTGGTATTTTTTAAAACCAAATAAAGATACATATACATATACATATTTATTTATTTTTTTTCCTTGGCTGGATTGCTTGCAGCACTGCTGCAATACCGTGACCATAAAAGCCTTTTTTTTCTCACAGGGTTCAATAAAGAAGGACCCTCCTACAATGCTGTGCATTTTGAGATGCACCCTGTCTCAAGTGTTTGTGGCTGTTTTATTGAAATAGTCAAAAAACATGAGGCCAAGATACAATTAGATAAAATATTGGAATATATCTTTGTGATTTTTTTGGTTTGTTTGTTTTGTGTGTTCAGACACAGCTGGGCATAATCCACATGTCTCCATCGCTAAGGACAGATGTCATGCTCTTAATCTAATTCTATCTAAATTGTTCCAAAAAAGGAAAGAAAAGTGCAGTAATTTGCTCATATGTCTGTATACATGAATCTGCTCTCTTCAAAGACAACAAAATACCATCAAATGAAGATTGGTGCCTTGTAATAAAGCCATTTTTCCACAATGAAGTAATTTTCAGATGGAGGCCTTGAGACCAAAATCAGGACAATTTTCTTTGAGGTAGAAAACACAAGACAATATATTGCTTCATGCACATTTCTTTTTGACTATTCAGGGCTTTGGAGAAAATAGTGGAGGCAATAATTTTGTCCATGTGGGGTCATCTGCAGCACACTCAAAGTAATTATGGGGATGGAGGAGAGGGTGGATGCCTGAGAGCTGTCCAGACTTTGATCGTACGTGATCGCAAGAATCATGACTTGGAGCCATTTTTCTGAAACACAAGACAGAGATACAGGAACAAGCCTTTTTTATGTGCACTGTACAGCACCATTTGTGCTCACAAATCTCTACTTCACTAAGGCATCACCAATCAATAGGTTGTTGATTTCACACACTGTTGCTGTCATTCTGGATTTCATTTAAGACTATTGGGATCTTTATCAAATACAGCAGCAAGCTGATCAGCACAATGACAAATATTTAAGGAATAGTTACACCAATCCATTCCATTCTTTAAATAGTGACACAAGATACCTTTTGAACTGACTTTGTATCAGTCAAAACAATACTGACTTTTAAGTCATACTTTTAAACTGGAATGCATTAACATTAACAATCAATGATGGCAACAAGAAAATAGTTATGCATTCCTGTCAAGCAATTGTGTTTTATACCCAAACACAATCCTTAAATATATTTCAGAGCACTGCAAAACACCAGTGTTTTTAGCAACCAGGTAGGTTTTTTTATTTACATATACTGTATATACTCTGTATATTACCATTTAGAATTATCAAAGGTACTGATAATATCAGGCCTATCCTGTTTTAAAGGTTTTATTCCTGAATATCACGGACAAAGGCTTTGCAATAATAAAAATGCATTACTATAGTTTGCCCTTTGTCAAAAGAAACTATGAAAGATACAGTAGCAGAGATGAATAGATAGACAGACAGACAGACAGACAGA
>JAFVLL020030020.1:0-18703 GCA_021397915.2 Tor tambroides
GTTCGCTCACCCAGAGAGCGGGCTGCCCGCATGGCCCGGATGCGGCCCTCCTCCTCCACCAGCTGGCAGTGAACCAGAGTCACCAGCTTCCTCTGCATGGGTCTGCTGAGAACACTCTGAGCGGCGCCATTCAGCCCTGCACCTGCACGGATCAACAGCAACAAAAAAAACGTTAACTGAGCCTTTTCACAAATTCCTGATTATCATGAAGGATGATGAATCACTTAAGAACCACAGAGCATATGCTAAAGAAAATAAACAAGGTTGAACTGTTAGGTATCTACACAATAAAAAAATAAATAAATGAATAAATAAAAATAAAACAAATTTAAATATTATAAAACAAATAAAGAAAAGGAAATATGTATTTTTTTAAATTATATTTAAAAAAAATATATTTTTAAATTATATATTATATTTAAAAAAAAAATGCAGTCCAATGACATCTTGATGCATTTTATGACGTATGAATGTTTATGATTATTCACTGAAAAACCATAAAGCATATGCTAAGGATGATAAACATGGTGAACTGTTTGGTATTCAAACAATTAAAAAATAAAAATAAAATAAAAAGTAAAAAAAAAATGTAAACATTACAAATTAAAAAACACTAAATAGAAAATATATGCAATCACAATACAATTATTAGATCAATTTTATGATGTATGAACATTTATGATGAATGTTAAAAAGCATATATTAAAGATGATAAACATGGTGAATTGTTAGGTATTCAAACGACTAAAAAAAAAAATTATATATATATATATATATATATATGTATATGTATGTGTGTGTGTGTGTGTGTGTGTAAAGAAACATTTTTATTATTTCCTGTTTTTGTGGTGAAATCGCAGTTCATAAAGCATATGCTAAGAGCGATAAACATGTTAAATAAAGGGCCAGATTTACTAAACAGGGCAAATTAGCGTTAGAGCGTTATGGAGCGTAACTCCATAAAAGTGCTGAGGGGAGGTTAAAATTCTGCGTGTGATTTACTGACAATGCGCACATTAAAGAACACAGACGCAGCTAGATCATTTCCATAATGACCAGCACAATCTACCAAGAGCAGCGCAAGAGCAGCACTTTTTTGGGCTTTAAATAATGGCGCAAATACCAGTAATTTGACAAACGCAAATGTTACTAAATCACGTTGCGGGATTCATTTTTATACTCTCCTCCCATAAATTTTCGGTATGAAAGGGAAACTCCTACAAATGCCTATTCAATAAGGAGAGGCGCAAAAATAACTGTGTCCACGCCTTTTCAAAGCTAGTTCTTCACTGCGCGTCTTTAGTAAATCCTGATAGTACTATTTTAACGCCAAAAGACTGTTAGTAAATCTGGCCCTAAGTTTCTAAACAAATAAAAAAAAAAAAATAAAAAAAATAAAAATCAAATAAATAACCTTAAATCAAATAAATAAAACATTAAAAATATTGAAAAAGTTTTTTTTCCTTTTAGCGATGCAATCGCAATCCAATTATATTTTGATGCATTTGTTGAAGTTTATGATGAATCACTTTTAAAAAAGCATATGCTAACTTGTACTGAATAAATGAATAAAAAGGCTCATGTAAAATGGCAGGGACCTCTGGTGTTGCTCAGGGGTTTGAGATAGAGGGCCAGGTCCTCCACACATGTGCGAGACTCCTCATAGTGCTTGACGTCCTCTGCAGCTGTCAGTAAAGTGACAGGGGGAGGTTTGGATACCTGCAAGAGAAAACACAACATTTGTCTGTTACCATACCAAAGATCGTTCTCATTTACATGGCTTTGAAGGCATTCTTCACATAACAGGTCATAATCTGATGGGGCTGTCAACATTCCTCTACGTGTAGAACATGTTCACACCCACACACTCTCATAACAACATGTGATTTATCATCAAAGGGCCCCGTCATTTAGGCTGTCATGACTGTGAGCTTTGGCTGATTCACACCGATATAAATAACTGCTTTTCTGAGTCTAGACTGAAGTTTTAAGATTGACACTTTAAAATGGTAGAATGATTTTCAATTATATGAGATTATTATATCAGATACACTAATTAAAAAAACACACAAAAAAAAAAAACACTTTTATTTAGCAAGAATGCATTAAATTAATGAAAAATGACCGTAAATGCATTTATAACATTTAAGATTTGTTTCAAATGCATCACAACTGTTTTTAACATTGATAATCAGAAATGTTTCTTGTGCAGCAAATCAGTATATTAGAATGATTTCTGAAGGACCATGTGACACTGAAGACTGGAGTAATGATGCTGAAAATTCAGCTTTGCTTCACAGGAATAAATGACATTTTTAAAAAATATTGAAATAGAAAACAGCTATTTTAAATTGTAATAATATCGCACAATAATACAGTTTTTACTGTATTTTTCTGTCAAATTAATGCAGCCTTGGTGAGCATAAGAGACTTCTTTCAAAATAATCTCAAACTTTTGAAGAGTAGTGTATGATTGTCGATTTCTGAGCAAATTCTAGGACAATTTCATGATAATTATGATTGAAAACGTCATAAATAAACATAACGTTTATATATAATAAAACACTTTTTACAATCAAAAAGGAAAGGAAAAGGAAGGAAAGGATGTGACGTGTGGTCAAGTATGGTGTCCCATACATGGAATTTGTGCTCTGCATTTAACCCATCCAAGTGCACACACACAGTAGTGAGTAGTGAACAAACACGCACACGCACACCGTGAACACACACCCGGAGCAGTGGGCAGCCAATGCTGTGGCGCCCGGGGAGCAGTTGGGGGTTCGGTGCCTTGCTCAAGGGTCTCACCTCAGTCGTGGTATTGAGGGTGGAGAGAGCGCTGGACATTCACTCCCCCCACCAACAATCCCTGCCGGACCTGAGACTCGAACCTGCGACCTTCGGGTTACAAGTCCGACTCTCTAACCATTAGGCCACAACTGCCCCACAAAAACATGCTGAGCACAAAAATAAAAAAACAAGGAAAGTATGTTACTTTTTATTTGATGGTATAAATATTGCACTGGGCAGAACGGCGTGAATAATAAAATTCCGAAAATTAAAATATGAAGAAATATTTCTCCACCAAAGTCTGCTTTACATTCACACTATTTTTTGGAACCCACCCCAACTTAATAACATATTAGTAGTAGTAAGAAATATTTGGCTGTTATTTTCCCAATAGTAATACATTTCTGTACTAATACCTATTTTTGTTTGCATTTTAAAGACATTCACTTATACATGAATAAAGATATTTGATTTGCTGCATGTAGATGACAGCTTTTAAACATGCAGCTCATCTTGCATGTTTGCTTATCTTTACCTCATTTGCTTTGTGTGAAAACCATCACGGACCTTGCACATTTATCTGCAATTTCACAACCGTGGCATTTTTCTATTTGTTTAATTCTCTTATTTAAATGCAGCACCCAATGAAGTGCACGATGGCTGCGGTCATCAGAAATAATAGCAACTAGACGATTATGTAATAGTTGCGACAGTCATACCTATCACTGCATGTGCAGAATGAAGAAGTGTTTTTACAGACAACGCTAGGAATGACTGGTAGATGTTAATTCAACTTCCTGGTTCTCTATTGGCTGTGAGAGTGAGGAAGCAGTGTGTTTTACAGCCTCCCATCATGCAATCATACGCTTCCAATCAGACCGGAACGATCGCAAGCTGATCTTCAGAAACCTGACGCCCTGAGCTCCACCTCTCCATGCTGTGCTTGACACGTTCTGCTCATCCTCTTGATTCAGAAACAAGTGGATGCAGTAAACATGGTAATAAACACGCTCCACCTAATGTACAACTGCTGTGTTGTCTGCACGATTGCTGCGGTCTAGTCTTTTTTGGCTGTTTGCCTCGCGTTCCGATTATCAAGGTCATTTGAAAAGGAAACAAGTGTATTGTTTGAGTGACAAGGAACCACTGTAGTTTTACTTCCTTATCCTTGCTTAGATTGAGGCTAGGTTTGGGTCCACAACTTCATCCATATAAGGGAAACAAAGTCAATAAAAATAAAGATGTTTGTTACCGAATGAACCAATGTGCACTGGGCCGTCACAAGCTTTAAGGTGTGCTCACATATACTGTTGATGAAATTTTGCAAGCAAAATCCAGTAATTTAAAAAGTTTGCGAGTTTCGCATGCGATTCTGTGCAGATTTCACTCGTATTCAAGTTGGCCACATGAATTCGCTGCACTGATCAACAGAAAGCTGCTTGGTTTGAAAGTGACATCTGTGTGAGCTGTGCTTCATTCATCGCTATGCTACTTACAATGGACTTTTTCGAAAATTTTAAACAAAAACAAACAAATTTAATCATTCAGCCCAAAGGTCAATTTTGAAGCTCTTGTTAATTGTGTCTCAGCCTATTAAGAAAAACATTCAAATGCATTTCTATTACCATACCTAAATTGAGACTAATTTATGAAGCATAAGCAGATCCATTTTCATTATTGTTAACGAAAACCAATTTACAACTAAAATAACATTAAAGGGATAGTTCACTCAAAAATGAAAATTCTGTCATTAATTACTCACCCTCACGTTGTTCCAAAAGATATTTTTAATGAAATGCGAGAGCTTTCTGACCTTGCGTAGACAGCAACGCAACTGACACGTTCAAGGTCCAGAAAGGTAGTAAGGACATTTTTAAAATAGTCCATGTGACATCAGTGGTTCAACTGTACTTTTATGAAGCTACGAGAATACTTTTTGTGTGCAAAGAAAACAAAAATAATGACTTTATTCAACAATTTCTTCTCATCCGTGTCAGTCTTCTACACGCGTTGAACGTGTCAGTTGCGTTGCTGTCTATGCAGGGTCAGAAAGCTCTCGCATTTCATTAAAAATATCTTAATTTGTGTTCTGAAGATGAACGAAGGTCTTACGGATTTGGAACGACATGAGGGTGAGTAATTAATGACAGTATTTTCATTTTTGGGTGAACTATCCCTTAAAATAATGTTTGTTAACAAAAACAGGCAATGTCCAGTAGTTTCAATGGGAAAACACACAATTGGGAGTTTCGTGTTAAGACGGAAAGTTTCGTGTGCAGATTTCGCAACTGGTTCAAGTTGATCATGTCAATTCTGACTAACAGAGAGCTGCTTTGTTTGAAAGTGACTTCTTTGTGAGCTGTGCTTCATATATTGCTACGCTATTGACAATAGACCTCATTTCCCACTAGGGGTGTGCGATATGACGATTTTTGATCATGGATGATAAAAATGTCTCCATGATCTGCTTTTGAAGAAATATCGTAGTATCGTAATAAAGCGCATATTCTGTCAGATGCAGTTCTAGCGCCGCCGTATCAATATACTGTACAACGCGACATAGTCACATCAGTGTTAACTCAGCAGTAAAGTTACTTTCACGGGACGTTGCACTTATTCGCTATCACAAAAGTACATTATTTGCATTTGCTTTAAAGCCTTGCCAGTTCATGTGCTGTTCTGACGTGCGCTTTTTCTGAGCAGTACACCTGAAGCGTGTGCACTAAAAAGCCTGTTAAACAGCGCCTGATTACTGAACTAAGTTATCTTTTGCGCTGATACTGTAAAAACACACATGGTTTATGTGTAGACTTGGTTGGTTATGTCTAAAATGAAAGTAAACAGCTGCGGAGAGAAAACGGATGCGTGCCTGTATATTAGATGCCCGCTGGTCTTAAAGGGACAGTACTAAACATGCTGCCGATAGTCATTAAAGGGATAGTTCATCCTAAAATTTAATTTCTGTCATTATTTACTCACTCACATGTTGTCCCAAACCTGTATTAATTTCTTTCTTATACAGAACACAAAAGAAAATATTTTGAAAACTCTGGGTAACCAAACAGTTGCTGGTCCACACTGAATTTGATAGTAGGAAAAAAATACTATGGAATTTGCTGTGGACCAGCAACTGTTTGGTTTTTTACATTCTTCAAAATAGCATTTATTTTCAGCAGAAGAAAGAAAATCATTCAGGTTTAAAACAACTTTTGAGTGAGTAAATGATGGTATAAAAATAAAACACTTTTTATTTTTGGGTGAATTATTCCTTTAATGTTAATAAAACAACAAAACAAAAAGAGAAAAATCACTCACTACTCTTGAGTGAAAAACTTTATTACAGTTACTTTAATGCTAAACACACCTATTGTACCTGAAAATAAAACACAGTTTGTTTTATTTGTATATTATGTGTATTTGTAATGTGTAAAACAGATAAAATAATGAAATTAATTTATATCTTCACCCACTTTGGTCTAAATATCCACCATTCTTTTTATATTTTGTTACCTTGGAAGGCTTTGTCTTTATAATAGGGAAATTAGTTTGGCTGTAATGCTCAAACAACTTGCAAAATAGAAAAACCAACATGACAAAGAATCGTGATAAAATCGTGAATTGTGATATTTATAAAAAAAAAATCGTGATATGATATTTTTGCCATATCGCCCACCCCTATTTCCCACAAAATTTTGCCAATGTGACCACATCTTTAAGGCCACTTATTAGGGATGCATCAGTATTGGGCCCGATAATGCACTCCTGTATTCGTACTTGTACTTATTAAAATGCTCTGATACCAAAAACCGATACAACACAGCATTTGTAGTTCGGTTAGACGTGTCAAAAGTTACTTGATGGTAAGGAGAGCGAGAGCGCACATGCACTTATGTTGCATGATCTTGATTGCTGTTCACTCCATTAGCACATGCATCATTTGGATTAAAACTAATCGTAAATATAAAACAAAAAAATTATAGGGGCATTCACTCTCATTCTGCACCAATACGAATGTGTGCGCACACCGCACGTTTTTCTTGCTTAAGGTTAATTGCATATTGCATATGAGTCGCTTTGGAATATAAATCGCAGCACGTTCAGATGATTAAAAACATGACTTATATTTTGGGAAAGTATGTTCGTTACTGTTACAAGATTTATGTATAAAGAGTGGTTCCCTGCGTTATTACTAGAAAACGTCTTGTGATTACAGTACTGAGCCACTGCTATGGAGCAGCTATTAAATTAAAGATGAAATACCATAGAGAAATAAAATGAACAGTGAAAGTAACAAAAGCTTGTACAATACATTTTAACGGGCATACTTACGTGTGAAAATAACTTAAGGAAATATCTGTTTGCTAAACGAAGCCAGCTAACATGATTTATATTTTTTGCTTTCTGTACCCAATATTTTTTAAAATGACAAATGCTTTGAAAATACAGATATCGGTACCAGCGAGTAGCAAAAATAAAAGTATTGGTATCGGACTCGTTCTGGAAAAAGTGGTATTGTGCATCCCTACTGCTTATACTTTAAGCGAAATTGAGAAAAAAAAAAAAAGAACTGATGTGACATCATTTCGAACACAAAATCAAGCCAAAATAAAGTTCATTTGGAGTTTGTTTTCGGGAACTTTCGTCAAATGTGAATTCGCTGGATTGATAAACACATGCTTGGTAAGTGACTTCTTTTTGACCTGTGCTTCGTACATCTAGCTACTCTATTGACAACAGACCTTCTTTGCCGCAAAATTTTGCAAATGTGTCCACGCATTTAGACTCACCTGTCCGCTGACGAGCTGCAACAGCGCTGTGTTGACGGGCAGGTGCTCGATGTCCGTGCTGATGGTGGTCTGGTCGAACGGGCATGCCTTGCGGTGCAGTTTGTTCAGGCACATTTTGCACACAGTGTGGCCGCAGCCCAGGCTGATGGGCTTGCGGTGGCTCTCCTCGAAGGTTTGCGTGCAGATGGGACACAACAGAAACTCGGTCCATTGTGGGGCTTGCACGGGCATTGTAGCGAAGCGCGGTCTGTGATGCACCGGTCCCCAAGATCTTCTCTTATTGCTGCATTTGTGTCTATGTGCGTTTTGCGTAAAACGATATGACAGTAAGTCCTAAAGGTTCCACTGGAACCGATAAAGCTCTTCCAAAGATCACGGTTCTTAAATATTTCCTGGCATTGTGGGCGTTCAGCACATAGTGTGAAAAACATAACCTGAAAGACAAAAAACAAACAACAAAAAAACAAAACAATCCCCATATCATTTTTGCTGTATGTAATGCAAAAACTTTGAAGCTCAATATCTCAAAACCACTCAGAATGCAGATAGAACCTTATAATTCCAAGGTGACGACTTGTTAATTGTGTCTTGGCCTATTACTGTATTCAAATGGAACATTAAAAATGCATTTCTAATACTGTTGGTAAATTGAGCCTCATTTATGAAACACAACAGAAGAATTTTGTTATTGTTAACAACTATTTTTTTTAAAAATTACAATGTTTTGTTAACAACATACATGAAATACTCTCTCATGACAAACTCACTTAAAATAAATCACTAAAAACTCACTAAAACAAAATAAGACAATTTTTTCATACAGAATAACCAAAAAATTGGATAAAATGCGTTTCATTAAACACGAAAATGCTGCTATTTAAACTCTCATTAACACATTAGCAGCACAAAAATACAAAATAAATAAAAACTACATGAACTAAAACGAGAGAAACCTAGAAAAAACCTAAACACGATGAAAGAGATGTTAAAAAAAAAAACAATCATCTAAAAAGGCCAAACTACAAATAAAACTAATAAACTAAATTTATTATTTGCGCAATCTTTTTATATAAATTTATGTAATGAAGCAAAATGACTTACTAAAAATTCAATTTATTAATAATACATACATTTAAATGGTTTTATGAACTGTTTAAAAAAATTTGTTCCATCCATTTCATAAATAAGACCCAATAACTGTAACATTCAGCTTCTGTAATAAAATTCACATTTTTGATCAAATCCAAGAAACTTTGATAATCAAAACTTATAAAGATGTTTATGAAAAATAGATTTGAAAACTTTTAAATTCCTAAAAAGAAAAAAATAAGATGCAATAACATTTTTACTTGTCTACATTTACAATTTGATATTCTTTCAACAAATCTTTTGTTGAAAAATGAAAACCACACACAAAACCAACATGAACACAAACACTAGTGAACAAAAACACATGACTCATTCTTTTTTTCCATTTTCGTCATCTTAGACATTCTTATCACTGACCCGAGTACAGCAAGCTTATTTTGGTATCAAAGATACCAACCAAGCAGGATTTTTTGGCTACCATTAAACCTTTTGGCTTCGGCCTGACAACGCCTCTCCAGCTCGACAACATGAGCTCTATGAAACACTCAGTCCTGGCGGGAAGTCCAGAACAGCAGCAATAACCTGACTCATCATTATTACATCCTAGTCTGCATACCGTACCTTAAAGCTGCCCAAAATAGGCATTATATAACCAAAACAACACCTCCAAAACACAAAACCGAGGGGATTTCAAATGACTAATCACGAGTAAAGTGCAATTCCTTCGACCGCTCCAGCAGGAGACATAACAAGGAAGCGTTTAAACTTAAATCAGGTTACGAGTCCTGAGCTCTGACTCATGTGACAAACAAAATCAACGTGTTTTCAGGAGCAGGAAGGCAGGAATTCTGACCTATGGGGAACAGAAACATGAGCCATAACAAAGAGCACAGTTTCCGTCACATGCACGGGAGTTGCAAACTCATGCTTCAGTGACAAAAGGAAGCCGAAAATAAAATCATGGGATACTATTCGTGAAACTGAACACCTGTTTCCTTTTTGAATATGTCACAAAATCAACACTGAAAACTATTCAGATTTCCAACCATTCGAAATATACCAAATATAACAATAAAAAATAATTGTACATAATATAAATATATATTTATACAGATAAACACGCATTGTCTTACCTAACGAGTGCATGTATATGTAACATTCAAATACGTGCTGTTATCTTCAGCAGCCACCCATACAACTAAGGTACTTCCTCTTGTGGCAGCCATCAAAAGCACCGTTTTACACGGGCACACCCACGTTTTCTTTCTATGTCATAAATTCTTTCATTGGTACCAGGATTTCTCAGTAACTATAATTAAGTTTGGTGGGTGTTCGACAAAATGGGAAGCTCTGTGGTGTGGGATAACTATATATAGAACTCTCTCCATATAAATATTTCAGATTAAAAAATATTAAGTCATTTTTGTTTTTTTAATGTTAATAAAACAGTGATTTTAAATAAAACATTTTAAACATGTATAAAACACATGTATATTTAATATTAAATAATTTACAAAATACATTTAAAATGAATTATATGTATATACACCAGGAAGTATATGTCAATGTGTATTTTCTAGCATCTCCATACAAAGCAT
This sequence comes from Tor tambroides, assembly GCA_021397915.2. Classification (NCBI taxonomy): domain Eukaryota; kingdom Metazoa; phylum Chordata; class Actinopteri; order Cypriniformes; family Cyprinidae; genus Tor; species Tor tambroides. The sequence continues at coordinate 10,262 of JAFVLL020030020.1, forward strand.
TGATGCAGTGTAATCATGACTTGGAGACCTGTTTGTCAACTACATGTGACTAGTTTAAAGGCAGTTGTATTTAATGTGTATCATAAAGGTCATTTACATGCACATTCACTTTTGTGATTCAAAAAGAGGAATATTTTCAGATGCCAGTCCAGTCATGGAAAAAATTACCTCTGTTCAAAGCATGCTGAGACTTATCTCTTGCCCTTTGCCTATTGGAAACCCCCTAAAGCAGGTTAACAGAGATTTTAAGTATCACTTAATTATCTAGCGTTTAATTACACAACGCAGCGTGATCTAACACTATATGAACCACATACTCTTTAATCTGTGCCAAGAAGAGACAATAAGCACGTGTGCATCATCACATTCTTGTCGGATTTAGCAGCCAAATGAAGCAAGGCAAATGCATAATTATCAAAGGAATCCTCAGGAAACTCTTTTGTCAAAGATTTCTTGAGAAAATATGATTTCTGTGTGAAATGTTTGCATAACGTCAAGCCTTTTAGAACAGGAAAGAAAGAGACAAAGCCCCTTTGATTTGAGCTGAATGTAGCTGTAATACAATCAAACACTCGCTTTAAACTGTAAATATTTATATATTGTTTCATACCTACTCGGTTACCTAGCCAAATGCCACACGATGATGAAGAAACACTACTTGTTTAAAAGCTCGGATTGTCAAACTGTTATGCTAGTCAGCTAGAAGGTTAACTAATAACCATTTCTAGATCAAAACAAATAAAAACATTACTAATCTTTACCTAGCAACACTTTCTACATATAAACATTATAAGCTAAAATATAAAATTTAAGCTAAAATAAATTAGCATTTGGACCGTTTCAACCGATTTGAAATTTGAATATTAAACAGCTAACGTTAGCCTGTGTGCTAACAAAACAAAGCTTGTAGCCTTCGGCTAAACGTCATTTGTTACGTTAAAACGCTTGTATCGCCAATCCCTTTGGTGTTTGTAATAACATTTTGCTAACTGAAACACTTTAAAACCATATGAACGTAACACTAACCGATAATAAAATGTATTTTTGCTGAATAATGTGCTCGTGAGCGTTAGCATCTATGCTACGCCGGTTGATGCATCTTAGGTAACGCTTACAACGCTTATTTGTAATAGTTTTACGTTAGGCGTTTCATTCGAATTACGCGCATTTTTTTTCATAATACTTACTTCAGAAATGTCAATTTAAGCGTTTTAAAGGGGATTCAAACTATTCTGCTATTCCAAAGCTAGATATTTTACACATTGTTTTAGCCTTTATATACGGTGTGTATATATAAATATGTAAAATAAACTAAATCTACAAGGACAGTAAACCTACATGATATAAGCAGTACAACATGTACTCACAATATTTGGTTCAGCTCAATCTTCACAGAAGAAGGGCGAATTTCGCCTGCTGCTGTAATGACAGTTTCTTTGGACTGACTGCCTCTGCCTGAGTCTCAGAGCTCAAGCGAGAGAAGTCCAGGATTGCGCAACCTAAGAGCATCTACACATCAAGATCGTATCCTGCATGGAGTCAAGAGTCTCAAAACTTACCTAGACAGCATTGCTGATGTCCAAAATGCAGTTTAAACGCAAAAAAACAAAACAAAAAAAACAGCTGGGTAGGTTTTAAAACTCAGCACATCAGTGATAAGCCTTGTAAAGGGTGATGAGAAACTCAAGATGTTGTCAGAGCTTTTGTCTACATTCACCACAAAAGTTTTGAGGAAAATGGCTATGTTAAAAGTCAGACCATGCATCTAGTACGTTACATTGCGTTTGCTAATGCACCTCAAGTGGTGTTTAATGCATTGGTATGCAGTTGCTAGGGTGTTCTGGGTGGATACTTACTAGCTCAAAAGAACTTACCTCAGTTCTGGGCCTTAGATACTATTATGTAGTTTTGTCACCAGGTTTGTTTGGTAAATCAAACATTTGCCCAGTAATTAGTTGACATAAAAGTCTGATATGTTTAGATATCCTTACAAGAAAAAAGGATGTGATGGTCAGTGATAAAACTCACAAAATTAAGTTATATAAAAGAATACGTAATTTAATTATGAAACACATACATGTTCATGAAGTCATTTAAAAAAACATACAAAAGGATAAACTCAAGCAGTAGTTTTCCCTCTGAAATTGTGCCAATTTTAGGTAAAAGTCAAGTAAGTAATGCTATAAGCAAGAAAAAATTGTGAAAGAGTTAAAATTAGGAAAATGAGAACGATACTGCCTTAAGTGAGTCACTTCATACAAGGCACTTTACTCAGATACTGTACATGACACATTAGGAGTCATCAGGTAAACATGTAAAAACTTTTAAGCTTCCAAGTGAAAGGAAATAACATTAAGGTGACAAAACGAAAAGTTACAGACAATAAAACATACTTAAAAGCTTTCACTGAAAACTTTTAAAAATAAAATTAAGTTACACTTCGTAAACAAACAATGGAAGACAAATCTTTGAGAATTGGTTTAGAACAAAACATTTCTTGGTGAGTCTTTGTGTCAAAGGGATCTGTTTGGAAAACCCCCACGATGCATTTCAGAAGAGCTTGGGGAGCTGGCGTAACCTACTCAAATCTAGGAAATTTCCCACTGACCCTTCAGGCTCCGTCATTTCCTGCGTCCTCTGGTTTTCTGGTAGCGAGGACCTACGCTGAGTCAGACTTTTCTTTGCATCGTTCTCCTTCTCTGGGTTTGTCCCGCCACACACAAGCAGCTGCATTTTGGGCCGCAAGTTTTGGATTAACTGCCCTTGAGAGTCAATGGGAGATACGTGGAGATTGGCGACTGGCTTGTTTGTAATGTTTTTGAAAACTGCAGCGCTTTGGTCTTCACAGTCTTGCCTAACACTCACGTTCTTGGACATTTCATGCTGTACTGAACACCCTAGAGCTGAGTCTACCAAGACGGCATCCTCTTGCTCTTCCTCACTGCTGTTTTCTCCTTCAATCAGTCCGTATTTCTTCATGTACTTACATGTAGCTAGAGACATATTGCAGGGGGACTGTATACTGAGTCCAACACTGCTCTTTTCTGCAGCGGGTCTTCTCAGGGGAATCGCGCTTGGGTTTGGACGTGGGCCAGAGGATTGACCGCCCAATGAGAGTCTAGAAAGTTGCAAGTCACTTAAGTAATTAAGTGCAATGGCATTAGCCTCAAGACTAAGGTCTACACTCCCGCTTGCTCCCCAAATGCTGGTCCCCACTGGTTCAGAAAGAGCTAGTCTTGGGATCACTGCCTCTGGGTTAATGCACGCAAGGGTACTGAAGAGAAAAATTACATTAGAAACAACACTTTTAATAACAGCTTTGATAAAACAATCCATCATTGACCATGTCTTTACCTGGCACTTTCCACAGTTGCACGTGTTGTCTTTCCCTGGGCAGAGTCTAAGTCTACGTTCACCCCGAACTGTTGGAGTTGTCTTAATGTTGCACTTAAGACATGGTCCTTATCTGGAGGACTGGATCTGTGCTTCGTTTTTTGAGTTTGGGGTATGGAAGATGTAGGTGATTTCTTCGATTGATGGCCTACAGGGGACAGACTTTGTCTGTTTGGGAAACTCTGTTGGTCTTGCTCTACCTTTTCGTCCACTATTGAGGAGTCTTGCAGTCGACTTTGCACCTGACCCTGCAGCAGGAATTGAGTCATAAAGTTGGTTTGAACATTCTTAACGCAGCAGTTTCTAATTAAATATGTGAAAATTATAACTAAAGCGTAAAAATTGGGCCAAACCAGTAGTTCTTGGTAAAATCTTGGGTTGTCCATTTCTCGGTTTTCAGACAGATCGTTACTCTGTGATTGAGAGTTACAATACATGCTAGCACTCTCTCCCAACACTGGACTCTGAAACGAATGGGCACCGTAACCAGAGGACATGCTGCCAAAGACAAATAAAATATAAACATCAAACATTCCCTGGAAAACAAACAAAAGTGTAACACTCTTTGACAAATAAGATATGAAGGTTAACAATTGCTAAAAATGGTTTAGGAGGTCATTGGAGGTTCATTACTTGGGTTTTGGAGGTGTTGGATGTAGAGGAGATCTTGGATTCTGCTCTTCAGTGTAATGACATGCATTTTCGGATCTGAGTCTAGAAGTGACTGCACTGTCATTTTGACATCCAGACTTTGGCTCTATTTCAGTTTGCCAATCCAGACTTGGGGCCTCATGTGTGGAGGCCTCCTGAGGGGAGTTCCAAATCAAGCTAGCCCCTAAAAACAAACAACAAAAATGTCATGACATTGAAAGGAATTTGTAACAAATTCAAGAAAATGAAACCTTCCATCAAAGCACCTGTTCCTACAGCAACACTGACACTTGTTCGTTTCGGTGGAGATGTGGGCGTCTGATTATCTCTTTCCAGCTGAGTATAACGTTCTGCAGATGATACCGCATGTGTTTTGCTCTGAGACTCAAGAAGTCTCTGAATCTGTTGAGGAAAGTCTGTTAACAACATGCAATAACAGATCAACGATAAAACATTTGGCTTATTAATACAAACTAGGGTTGTGACGGTGAGGGTGAGTAGTTTGAGTTTTCCCGTTTTCCCTCTTTTCCTTCGGTTTTAAATAGGCTAGCTTGTAAAAGCTCTGTGCGCGTTTTACTTTCACTTTCAAATTAGCGGCAATTCGGCGTCAAGCAGTTGTTTGTTTTTAGTTCGTTTGAGTTTTTCCACTTTCCCTCACTTTCCTTTGCACCGTGCGCATTTTACTTTCACTTTTAAATTAGCGGCAATTCGGCATAAATTGCTTGAATTCAGTTAAATTCAAGCAACAACAAAATACAACATATAACTTTTATTAACAAAACGAATAAAAATACACCATGCTATATGCCTAATATAAAATAAACTGAAAATCAGTAAAGACTGAGGAACAAATAATTATAAAACGTAGAACGTTTATTATCAAAACGATTAAGAAAGTTTGGAGGCATGGACTGCATACACCTTGATGTAAAATAATAGGGGAGGGGGGGACAGTTTAAATAAAATAAAAATCAGCAAATATGGAACCAAATAAATGAGAAACAAATGTTAAAAAAAACCTTCCAATATCACCTTAGATAAATGGCAGGTCAACAGGCTTTTCAAAATCCAAAATATTTTTAAAACAGGCTCTTTTACATTTCGTTTTGAAACTCTTCTCCCATCGTCTTGTCCGTCTCACCTCACTCTTCTTGTCAGTCAGCTCGACTCACTCTCCTCACGTGATAAATGAAATCTGATGTGATGCACGACTGTCGTTCGTTTGATGTGCTGCATTGAGCAGCCGCGTTCAGTTTTAATTGTAGTGTCTGTTCTCTAACTGAACTAAATGATTTTTATTACTATTAAAAAAATCTAAATGACGGTGAGGGACGGTGCCGTGGTGGGCAAGTGACGTTACTGGTGTTGCGGCTTAACACTGGTATCACCGCCAACACCGTCTATCGCAGCAAGCCTAATACAAACCTGGAGTTGAAGCAGCTTCAACTGACGCTCTTGATCCATAAGCATCCTGTAGGCATCAGCAGGAAGGAGACCCATGGGTGTGTCCAAGCAGGCAACCTGGCTAGACTGGAGTTGGCAGCACTGGGCTTGACAGGACGGGACTTGCTCAACAGAACCTTTGTTGTGGTTGACTGTAGGGACACATGGACCTGGTGATGGAGAGTAGTGAACTGGAACAGCGGGATGGCAAACAGGACTTTTAGTCGGAGATATGCGGCAACCCAAAGACTGCCGAGACGGTGAGAAACAGTGATCCCCAGGTGGGACACTCTCCGCGTCACAATGAAAACCACAAGGATTGTGCGCCGCAGTAGGATACGCTGGTGTCCCTTGCCAGGTGTTGTTTTGATACAAGGGGACGTGGCTGGGTTGGTTGGTGCAGCAGCTGCAAGGGTTGGCAGCTGGGGTGCTATGGAAGAGCCTGTGTTGGGATGGATGATGAATGGGGGTCTGGCTAGGCATTGCTGAACTCTTTCTGGCACTGGTGTGAGCTGATGTTGGGGGTCCAGAATAAATCAGCTGGGGTTTGGTCGGGAAACCTTGCGAAGAACGCTGCTTTTGTTGATGAAAAGAGCCATTGGGCGAAGCAGCATTCCTTGCTGAGGAAGAGGATGAAGACGATGATGCAGATGATGTTGACGAGCCTTCTCTTGATCTTCTCATTGAGGGCAGGGATTTACGATTCACACTGGGTTGTGGTGTCTGTTGTCCCGGATTAGGATGTAGTTTGTTTTTCGGCTGAGAGAGGATGGGAGTTAGTGGTCTTCGGATTGGAGGAGGTCCAGGGATGCTACCCTGTTCTGGAGGTCTCAACACTGAGGGGCCCTTACGGGCAGGGGTAATGCTTCTCCGCTTGACATTGGAAAGTCTATGAGAGACAGAAGTCGCATCTTGTGTATTAACAACATTCCCATCTAAAAAGCTGCCATCTAATACCATAGAGAGTTCTGGTACTGAAGGATGAACATGTCTAGTCTGAAAAAAAATATTTAAAATGGAAGTTAATGGGTATGAAGTTATCCAACAAGAAATGGAGAAGTACATCAGGGGTGCAAGGCCACGAGTTAACAAACCTGCTGAGTGACAGGATGAGGGTTTGGAGACGGCCGAGGAGAGAGGTCTTCATCTTCTACACCCGAGTCATGATCACTGATAGACAATTTATTCTGCGGAGCAGCAGAAGATGCTGCAAGAGTTGTCCTGATAGGACAAAGCGGATATAGTGTGTTATAGTTCCTCTTGCTTACAGTATATTGTATTCTGTCAGATACAGTAAACAGCTAAATGTAAATGTCAACACAATGAAAAAAAGTTTTTGGAGAAATAAAAAGACTGTACCCAGTTAACACAGTCTGGGAGAGCACTTCCTCAAACAGCACAGTTTCCTGATTTTGGTTCTCAGCACTGAGGTCAAATTGTAGAGGTCGTCCGTCTGAAGGCTCTACATTCTGTATTGGAAAATTAGTATAATTAAAAACTTTATGAAAAAGCAACCCTAAAAACCATTTAGTATAGTATGTTAGCCAAGCAACAACTCTAAAACCAAAGACGGCTCACATCATATGTAAAAACATAATTGCACTAAAAATACACGTAAAGGGATAGTTCACCCAAAAATGAAAATTCTGTCATTAATTCCAAGAAATCCAAGAGCTCTCTGACCCTCCACAGACAGCACGGGAACTACCACGGACAAGGCACAGAAACGTAAGAACTTCGTTAAAATAGTCCATGTGACATCAGTGGTTCAACCGTAATTTTTTGAAGCTATAAGAACACTTTTTGTGTGCAAAGAAAATAAAAATAATGACTTTATTCAACAATTCTTCTCTTCCCTGTCACTGTCCAAACATGCATGCGCTGCATCATGTTTACAAGCAGAGTAATGGACACGCATGCATCGTGGTACTGTCATGAATGGCGGCGGACAGTGACACACAAGAAATCGTCAAATAAAGTTGTTATTTTTGTCATCTTTGCAAACAAAAAGTATTCTCGTAGTTTCATAAAATTCCTGATGTCACATGGACAATTTTAAAGATGTTCTTACTATCTTTCTTGGCCGTGAACATGGTAGTTGTGTTGCTGTCTATGCAGGGTCAGAAAGCTCTCGGATTTCATCAAAAATATCTTAATTTGTGATCCGAAGATGAACAAAGGTTTGGAACAACATGAGTAAATAATTAATGACAGAATTTTCATTTTTGGGTGAACTCTCCCTTAAACATCTGAAATCTGATTTAAAACACTAGAAAAAAAGAATTCTTTAACAAAAACAAAGAAAGAAGAATTTATTAGATAAAAGTACCAATTTAATTCATAAAACACATAGTACAACAGGTTGCATGAGGAGGAGAAGAATGTTTCCTATAGACCTTGGCGTGTTTATATTTACTTTCTTCAGAACAAAGCCACAGACAGGCTAACCTTGTAAAGCGTGAAAGACTCTGTGCTGGTGAGCAGCTGAAAGCTCATTTGCTGCTGTCCGACACATGGCTTACACTGGTAGAACTCAGGACCCCGGTGAGTCAGGGAATACAGAACCACCAGGAAAGCGCCTCCCTCTGACATCACTCTGGAAAACCCAAACCAGGGATTTATTTATTTTAATATTAATAGTAATTTTTCTTGAGATTTCAAGGATTCTAGCAACACAAGGAAAAGATCACAAGGAAACTATGCCTTCCTAAAAAAGACATTATTAAATATATACAGTATCTCACAAAAGTGAGTATACCCCTCACATTTCAACAACAATTTTAGTATATCTTCTCAAGAGACCATACTACACAAATGAAACTTAGATATATTTTAGAGTAGTCAATGTGCAGCTTGTACAGAAGTACAAATTTATTGTTCTCTAAAAATAACTCAACATATAGCCATTATTGTCCAAATAACTGGCAACAAAAATGAGTACACCCTAAGTGAACA
>JAFVLL020030022.1:0-21756 GCA_021397915.2 Tor tambroides
AAAAAAAAAAAAAAAAACACATGGATTCATTCAGTAATGAAACACACAACAGTTCTTCTGTGGCTTTGATCGGAACTATTTTCGTCAGCGAAATTGAGCAAAAACAGTCAATATTTTGTCTAAAATCTAAGTCATTTAACAGTTTTAACTTCTTGTTTATTGAAATACTATTTTATAAAATCAGTGTCACATTGCAATTGTTGATGTTGATATTCGGGAATACATCATGGCCGTATAATGTTGCTTAATACCTAAATCATATTTTATAAATATCTTTTTTTTTTTTTTCCCCCTCTACCGCAGTATGCATCTATATCTTTCTGTGAGTTACTTTGTTTGTGCCGTCTCTCACACACACTCACTCAGGCTGTGCAAGCCTCATCTGGCATGACAAATATCAGTCTCCGTTTACACTGAATGCAATTAAAATCAGAATCATTCTGGTGCGAAAGGACATGTTTACATGCGGATGTGAGCGTAAGTGTGACGTCAAACCAGACCGGTTCGGAATCGGCAGACTGACCGGCCGGTCACTGGTCTGGCTGATCATGAGGAAAATCGGCTAATTCCGGTTCCAGGCCGGTCGATCGGTGCATCTCTACAAAAAAACGCATTCCGGGGGGGGGGGGGTCCCTCTCCACCGGAAAAGCGTTCTCAGTGGATCTGACAACTCTGAGTCACGATGAAACACAAGTAGTGACATCTTTTCTACAGTACTGTGACATACATTCAAGTGTATCGGATTACGTAAGAATAAAATAGATCAGGGACCAGTTGTTGACTGGATTTGAGATGTGCCTGTCGATTGTTGAACAGACTGCTGATTGTCTGTCGAGTTGTTTTGTTCAAGATGCAAAAAGCAAATGCATTTTCCATGTCCACTATTTTAGGAAATTAAAAAGAGTCTAGTAAATTTAAAGAGCTCATCACTTACAGACATAACAATTGAAAAAATATGACTAGGCAGTAATATGTCTGTTAAGTCATCTAATGCCAAATTTAGACTTCAAAAGGTGGCACAGAAGAACTTCTGAAGTGGCAGTGTTTATGCAGACTGTTTAACGCTTCTCAGAGGTGCCATAAATATTTATTCACACTGCAATTACAACTATATACTTTGACACTAGAGGCTCTAACCCATGGTCAAAGCAGGCATAATTCAGTCTGGCTTTTAAGCTGCACTGTGTCTTTACACTGAATTTTGAGCAAGCACACAGCAGCTTCAAACTTGGTTGTGTAAAGCGACCTTGTGAACTCTTACCGGAAACATGGCAGGGCCATACTGGAAGGTGTTGGGCAGACCGGGCACACCAGTATAATAGGGCAGGCTGGTGTAGCTGTATCCTGGTGGAAGGGCTGGGTTAAGAAAGGGCTGCTGGGTGGTGTGATGTGTTTGTGTCTGGGTCTGCTGGGGCTGGGCCAATGTTGTGGCTGGAGCAGGAGACGAGGCATCGCCACGCCCGAACTTCGACAGGTCGCCAGCTAAAAGCAATATTTTAGAAACAGCATTTCAGAAAATGGAGCATTTAGCTTAAAACCTTTAGGTTCCCACACCAGACATTGAATGCAATGGACAAAAACTTGAGTGCATCTTACCAGAATAAGGGTTGCTTGTCAAGCTGCCTTCCCTGCCAGTCAGTGCTGTGGTTGGAGTAGCAAATGGGATGCTGTAATAGTCCTGCAGGAGGAGAAAATAATGTTTCAACTTCATATGTCCCAAACAAATCCAGCACTGTTGCATTTATATCAAATACATCAGCTAATCAAAAAGGAACAACCCCTTACCAGTGGTATCCTGGTCTGCAGCATCTGTAAGTCATCGTAGCCATACACTTGAGGCTGCAGAACATAAAATATTTGTGAGCTAAAACAATATAAAGGACAAATGATGCATGCTTGAAGAGTACAGAAGTGACAAAAAAAACAGGACAAAACACTCACTGGGTATGGGTGAAGCAGGCCAGGAGCCATAATGTAAGGGTTGGGCAGCAAGGGCGGCACTCCAGGAGGCAGGTTTGGAGGTGCTTTCCCTGTTTGGATGAAGCAGCATACAATCAGACTACAATGAAATGGTTTTATCCAGTTACATCAAGCATTCCACAAGTTCTGTATTACACATATCTGAGATAACGAAAGGAATGTTGACCATGTCTTTACATGGTGAAAACAATGCATGATGATTCATCAGTTTATTCTAAGCAACAGCACTGTTTTCTAGCTAAACAAATAATGGGTCATTCTGCAAAATCAGTAACATTTGTGTGTTACTATAGATTAATATCACCAAAAGTCCAGTAACTTTGTGGGTTTTATTTAATAAATACATGGTTGGTATTTATGCCCATTATATACAGTGCTGCTGGAAAGTTTGTGAACCCTTTACAATTTTCTATATTTCTGAATAAATATGACCCGAGACATCTTCAGATTTTTGCACAAGTCCTGAAAGTAGACAAAGAGAACCCAATCAAACAAATGAGAAAAATATTTTCAAAAATATTTTATTGAGAAATGATCCATTGTTACATATCTGTGCGTTGCAAAAGTATGTGAATCTTTGCTTTCAGTATCTGGTGTGACCCCATTTTCAGCAATAACTGCAGGTAAAGTTTCTTTCAACTGCTGATCAGTCCTGCACAACATCTTGTAGGAGTTTCAGTCCATTCCTCAGTACAAACCACTTCAACTCTGTGATGTTGGTGGGTTTCCTCCTTTGAACTGCTTGCTTCAGCTCCTTCCACAACATTTCAGTTGGATTAAGGTCCAGACTTTGACTCGGCCATTCCAAAACATTAACTTAGCTCTTCTTTAACCATTCTTTAGTAGAATGACTTTGCTTGGGGCCATTGTCTTGCTGCATGGCCCACTTTCTCTTGAGACTCAGTTCTGGGACAGATGTCCCGATATTTTCTTTTAGAATTTGCTGGTATAATTCAGAATTCATTGTTCCATCAATGACGGCAAGTCGTCCTGCCCAGATGCAGCAAAACAGGCCCAAACCATGATACTACCACCACCATGTTTCACAGATGGGATAGGTTTCTTATGCTGCAATGCAGTGTTTTTTATTTTTTGCCCCCCAAACGTAACGCTTCATTTAAAACAAAAAGTTCTACTTTTGGTCTCATCTGTCCACAAAATATTTCTCCAATAGCCCTCTGGCTTGTCCACATGATCTTTAGCAAACTGCAGACGGGCAGCAATTCTTTTTGGAGAGCAGTGGCTTTCTTCTTGCAGCTCTGTCATGCACACCTTGGTTGTTCAGTGTTCTCCTGATGATGAACTCATGAACATTAGCCAATGTGAGAAAGGCCTTTAGTTGCTTAGAAGTTACCCTGGGTTCCTTTACTGACCTCGCGGACTACTAGACGTCTTGCTTTTGGAGTGATCTTTGTTGGTGGACCACTCTTGGGGAGGGTAACAGTGGTCTTGAATTTCCTCCATTTGTACACAATCTGTCTGACTGTGGATCTGTGGAGTCCAAATCCTTTGGAGATGGTTTTGTGACCTTTTTCAGCCTGATGAGCAACAGCAACTCTTTTTCTGAGGTCCTCAGAGATCTCCTTTGTTCATGCCATGATTCACTTCCACAAACATGATCAAACTTTGATAGATCCCTGTTCTTTAAATTAAACAGGGAAGGCAATGACACTTGATAGTCATCCCACTGTTTGAAAACACCTCTGAACAGATTGACTCTAAATTCACCTTCAAATTACCAGCTAATCCTAGAGACTCACATACTTTTCCAATGCACAGATATGTAACAATGGATAATTTCTCAAATAAATGACAAACAAAATTGTCTCATTTGTTTGATTGGGTTCTCTTTGTCTACTTTCAGGACTTGTGTGAAAATCTGATGTTGTTTTGGGTCATATTTATGCAGAAATATAGAAAATTGTAACTTTCAAGCAGCACTGTATGTTGCATACGTTTGAAAATGGCTGAAAATACAGAACAATTGCAAGGTGTTTAGTGAACCTGTTGTGCAGTACCCTGGCTGCAGTTTCATCCAATGTTTGAAGTAAATGTTTCTCAGGCTGTTACATTCATATTATAATAATATTCATATTTAAAATAAATAAGTAAGCGTACTAGATACTTCTAGCCTTTCTGATGGCCCTGTGAAAAACTCTCACAAAGAGAGTAATATTATGTTATGGTATTCTTACCTGAGGCAGCCGTGCTGCGAGACGATGAGGCAGATGAAGGTGCTGCAGCGGCCAAGGCAGCAGATGAAGAAGACGCAGCAGCCATAGGGGGGGCCATTGAAGCCACACCAGCACCACTGTTCAATCCCATGGTCAGACTGCTGACCGGGCCCAGGGCAGACTGCACCGAGACCGAACTGACAGATGAAGAGGGGGCAACAGGGCCGCTGTGGGAAACAGGAGCTGCTGAAGTAGCTGAGGAGGGGGGGGGGACTGAAGAAGGAGCCACAGCAGAGACTGACGAGAATGACGTGGAGTGCAAGCTGGAATCGCCATCCACGCTTGGGTGCTGGGAGGCACACAGTGACAAGGGAGGAGATCACAGTGAGAAAACAAGATATTAAAAAAAAAATATTATATATATATATATATATATATATATATATATATATATAAAAATAAATACAAAAAACATTACCGAGAGTCATTACAGAGGCAGATCAAGTAATTATATTTTCATGAAAAGAACACAAGTCGTGCAAAACAAGGCTATGCATTGTGGAAACAGAAAATACTCATTTCATGTTGATTTTGCACTGTATATTTAGTTGCATACTCACCAGCAGACTTGTGTTCGAAGTGCGAACTGAAGAAGGGGCCAAACTGTTTTGCTGTGTAGGAAGGGAGCTGATGGGAAGTGTGCAGTTTTATTAGCATCTCTCTTATCCAGACAGACTAAACTGAAGCGATGCAAAAACAAAATGCCATACTTATTGTGCTGAGGAGGGGCCAGTGAGCTGGGCGAGGTGTCTTCGTGTCCGAGTGCACTGAGAGGCGTCTGATTGGATGTAGTCAGCAGGGAAAGTGGACCTGATGAGGGGTCAGCCAATGAGGATATGTTGGAAACCGATGGCGGGACGACTGATTCGGACGTCGGTTTCACAGGCACTGCAGAGCCTGCTGCAGCTAGGAAAGATAATGGGATATTTAACAATGGTTTATCAGCTGCACGAGGCTTGTTTACAACAAGAGTGATAACTATAATAGTGTCCACACCAATTGAATATAACTTTCAATTTATTATAAGCATGTAATGTCATCTGCTTGGTTGGGTGGATTCTGATTATTAAAATTTTAAAGTTATACCTTCCAGAGATTGAGACGTCTGCGTCGAACTGAACCCATTCTGTAATCAGAAAGAACAGGTTTGCTTGGATGAAGCGTCATTTTCATAAAAGACTAATGGGGGTACACTGATAGACGACTGAGCTATTTGTGTTTGCTGAATCTCACCTTGGACTGAATGTCTTTCTGTGGTGAAGAGGACACGGAAGGAGGGTAGCGCCGTGTCTGGCTGGCTCTTGGCTCATAAAGCTCCATCTGACTGGGGCTGGACAGGGCTGTTGTTTGCTCACTGTGGACAAACCAGAAAAAACATCAATCGACATTCTATGATTGTTCTACTGTAATGGCGGCATGATTAATCCAAATAAAACTGAAATCTTGACATGGCTTAGTATGATTAAGCCGCAAACACTGCAATGTAACAATGCACTGTGTGTTTCATGCTCTTTTAGACAGGAGCAGCTCATGATCCAGTGTTTTCATCATCTCATTGCAGCTTGTTTCCCTGCATATTCATGGAAAGCAATATGGGGCAACCATATTCCCAAATTTGTAATGAGAAGTAGGCTACTTAAAACATTTGCTGTCATACTAAGAATCTTTAAGGGTTCCCTTAATCTCCCAGACATATTTATTAAAATATTTTTTTAAAAGCATTTAAAAATTATTTGTAAATTACAGGAGTTACAAGAGTTACAATTTTATTTAATATTTTCCTTTTTAAATTTATTAATATTTTATTATCACTGTTATTTTTATTATATTGATATACAGTCACACATTTTGGCCAAATAACAAAGAGAACAGCAAACCTGGTGCTTTAAAGAAAATTCCAAAATTGTGCAGCCCAAGTAACTGTGCCAAATTTAACTTGTTCTTGAAACACTTAATGCATTAACATAAAAGCTTTAGTCTGACAATATTCTTCTTATGGGAGATACCCACTTGCTAGCACTTGTGTAAAGGCTGTTCTGGCCTTGGTTGCCTGGTGTCGTTGTGGCAACAGCTGCCGAGGCATCATACTCAGGAAGCACCGGTTCTGAGCCGAACTGTAATGCTCCAAACTGCAGGTTGAGCCCAGATATATCCGCAGAGCCTGGCATCTCCACTGCTAGGGCTGGAATCTGCAAATCACACCATTTTAGTAAACAGACTGATCAACTCTCTAAGGCAAAGTTGATCAATCCCATTATACCCCATCAAAGCAACTAGGAGAACCATGACCTTGGTTGTGATGGAAGCCCTCTTCTTCTGCTGTTTGAGTTTGTGCTGATGCAGGGGGAGTGGGCTGGATGCCTGTGGGTCGGCTGGGCTGGAACAGTTCTGCTGACCTGGGGTGGGTCCCGAGGGTTTGGGGACAGAGGTGGTAACTGCCTGGGGCAATGATGATGGAGCGGACTGAGGAGGCAGGGTCGAGGTGGTTGAAACAGGTGTGGCTTTGTCCTGCAAGAAAGCATCCATCATGGAGGAGGAAGTGGAGGTGGGCTGGTAGGGTTGCCGTTTGGTGAAAGGACTGTGCACAGGCTCTGTTTGAGGTTTCATATCTGTAGACAAAGAGAAAGAATAAGACTTCACAGAGAGGGTTGAACAATCATAGAAGTGATTCGAACCATGTTTGCCCCCATACCATACTGCCCCAGTGTAGTGGGGCTGGTATCCCAGGTAGAAGGACCAGCATTGGGTGGGCCACTTTGTGAGTGCTGGGCTGCTAGCTGGGCCAAAGCCCGGGCCGTCTTAATCTGCTCCAGAAATTGAGAACCAGTCGTGGAGCCTCCAGTGGTTCCTTTTGGATCGCCAACATCACCAAAACCCTTACTGAGCATGCTCACCTGAGGAAAGGACGGAGACAGACAAAACTTCAATGTTTTGGCTTCCTTCAATTAGTTTAAGTAGGATAATGTTTAATTTGAATCAAAATCCCAGTTCTGGATGCTGACTGGACAGTAAATGGAAATAACCCAAGGGCTTGGAGCCAAAAAAAAAACACACACTAAAAAGGTGACAAACACAAAAATATTATTTTAATTCAATTTAAAATTTATTAACTTCAAGGAATAGTTCACCCAAAAATTTAAATTCTATCATTAATATACCCTCATGTCATTCCATACCAATAAGATCTTCATTCATATTCAGGACACAAATTAAGATATTTTTAATGAAATCCGAGAGCTTTCTGACCCTCCTTAGACAGCAGAAGAATTGTTGAATAAAGTCGTTATTTTTGTTTTCTTTGTGCACAAAAAGTATTCTCGTAGATTCGTAAAGCTACGGTTGAACCACTGATGTCACATGGGCTATTTTAACGTAGTATGTCCATACTACATTTCTGTGCCTGGGAGCATTTCAGTTAAATTGCTGTCTACGGAGAGTCAGAAAGCTCTCAGATTTCATCAAAAACATCTTAACTTGTGTTCCGAAGATGAACGAAGATCTTACGACATGAGGGTGAGTGATTAATGACAGAACTTCCATTTTTGGGTGAACTATCACTTCAGCTTAATAAATTTTACATTGAATTGAAGTAATATTTTTATAATGTTTGTCATCTTTTAGTGTTTGATTATTTTTTTGCTCCAAGCCCCTGAGTTATTTCCATTTACTGTCCAATCAGCATCCAGACATGGCCAATCAGCATCCAGAACTGGGATTTTGATTTAAAATGGATAAAATATGGCCCCCAAAACAAATAATAAAAACTGACCCTTAAAAATAGCTATGACATGACCTGTGTGACCTCATTTAACATCTTGCTTACCATGCTGTGCTGGCTGTAAGGACCACCGGAGGAGGACTGGGACAGTGATGCTGTCTGCTTTGAGTTGCTGAACACCAGAGACTGAGAAAGAGATGGCGGCTGTGGGCCTTCAAGCGATGCAGGCTCTGCCTCTGAGGAAGAGGAAGGAGGTGTCTTCCCCAGCAACACCGCCAGATCAATCCTGAACATCAAACATGCTTACGTCAATTAGGTTATGCCACGACTGCAGTGCATGAATAGATATTAAGAATTAGGTTGTGAAAATCTAGACATCTAGAAAATCTTGTGTTGAAATTATACTCCTAGATAAAAGAATAGTCTGCATTCAAAATTTAGACTTTTGATAATGGTGACCGTTCAAATAGTTGGGTAAGTTAGGTTTTTTTTTTTTTTTTTTAAATAAATGAACACTTATTCAGCAGGGATGCATAAAATTGATCGAAAGGTGACAGTAAATCTATTTGTTACAAAATATTTCCATACCATTTAACCCTCAAAGACCAAGACAGCCGCCTGCGGCTAAAAATAACTATTGTTTTTAAATGTTTAATAACTTTTGAACCGCTAATCCTATCTGAATGCTTTAAAAAGTGTCGTAAAGCAGAAATTCTTCGCTTTTCGGAGATATCGCATTTGTCTCATTTGGATATTCAGAGGCTCCGTAGCGTACGTGATTACGTCATCACATTTTGACAACATTGATTCGCCAGAAGAAACCAATGCATTTCGTTCCTCTGAGCCAAACAGGAACGATTGTCGACCCACCCCCGTGCCCAGATTGGTTCAAACTGTCACATATTCAACCAATAAACATAGGTTTTGGTCTTTTGAACCATTGTTTAGCAAGTTTCTTTGGAAATCTGAGCAAATGCAAAGTGAAAGTAAAGTCTGTTGTGCGTGCATGAAAACAAACACACAATAACACATTTGCATGAGAGAACTCTGAAAAAGCCCAGAAAAACACAGGACAGAGCACTTTGGCATAAACAAACCAAAAACAATGATGAAAAAGTGGTACATATCGGATAAAGCACTGGAATTTAGGTATTCGCGTCGCTAGGCGATGTCCCGGTAAAATCAGTTCTGATCGATCCATTTGGCTGTTATATTATATAAATAATACTTATATAGTTCATAAAGATCATTTGTACTATTTTTTTTTCTGTTGCACTCTGTATATTTTGTTTTTAAATAACACGATTTCCATTTTCTTTACTCCCTAAATGTTTTTGGACACATGATCTATATTGTTAGTAAAGTAAATAGACCTGTTTTTCACTGAAAAGCACCTATAACAATATTGCAATAAATGGCTATAACTTGCTTGGGGAATGTTATATGTAGAAAAAAAAAATTATTTGGAAGTGTAAAACACCCAGATACAACTTTCCAAACTTTAGGAGTTTGAGTACACAGTAAAAAACACCCAATTATTGCTTGCGTTTTTCTTAAAATTCTGGAAATTCATTAATTCTTAGAGAGAAGAAAAAAAAAAAAAAAAAAAAAAAAGGGAAAATTGGGACTTTAAATTAGCTAGACTGAAACCTCAAGTTCTCCTCTTTATAATGATATATGGCACTTGATGCTGACTGCTAGAATAGGTCTGAAAAAACAAAAAGTACAGGCGTGTCAGGTGCCCCAAAAATGTTCTAGGTCTTTAAGGGTTAAATAAATGCTGTCATTTTGACATTCCTATTCAATGAATGAATAAGTGAATAGAAGTAAATAATGAATTATCACAGTTTGCACAAAAATACTAAAAGCAGCACAGCTTTTCAACAAAACAGAAATGTTTCTTGAGCAAATCAGCATATTAGAATGATTTCTGAAAGACCATGTGAATTGAACGTAATGGCTTCTGAAAATTCAGTTTTGCCACATAATGAATAAATTACTTTTAAAATTATATTTAAATGTGTTTAAACTTTTTTTTTTTTTTTTTTTTTTTTTTTTTTAAATGCAGCCTTCATTGACATAAGAAAAAAAAACAACAACCCCAGACCTCTGAACGGTATGCCAGGCCAAAATAATTTCATATAAGTGAATTTCATAGATGCCGTGAAATCACCACTGCCTCACCTCTGTCCAGCAGTAATGGTGACATTCTCCTGTGGAATGGGCACGGATGCCACACTGGAGGCAGTGAATATCTTGGTCTCTGACAACTAAATAGAGAACAAGAGTTAGATTTGCTCAGTCTCAAATTGAAAAGCAGGTTTTTGGTCTCTGTTCAAATACTCACATCCTCATTCCAGTCCTCCATGCCCCACTCTTCTGTGGCAGTTCTCCAAGCACCTGTTACACAGACATTTCTCTCACTTACAATGACAACAGGTGAACAAATCCTTAGCAAAGCAACCAGTGCAAGACTCACCAGGGGCCGAGTCAAACTTTCGAGGATAGTTTGTTCCCTCTCCACCTGTAAACTCAAGCCCTGTGGAAACAGATTTATATCAAAACATTAACTCTTAAATACACGTTTTAAACAGACAGCATGTACTTCAGCCTGAAGAAATGCCAACACTGTCAGGAACTGGAGGAGGGGTTTACAAGAGACATTTATGGCACTCACTGTTTCCATCCTCAGGTTCCAGGTTGCCTGTGTTACTCCAAGTGCTGCTGCTTGTGTAGCTCTCCTCTGTTTGGGCTGGCTCAGTGTAGTCCGCTGGGTTAAACGTACTAAAAAACAAATTAAAATTTTGGTTTTTAAGGGAACATTGAGTGAACGAGGGAGGCAAGAAATAACGTCAGCGACCATCAGTAACAATGTGCAAATTCACTCCAACAGTTCCACTACGACCTAAAAAAACACTCCTATGTCATAACGTTCTAAATTCAATTATACCAAAGACGCAAATGCACTTTCCACTCACTCTCAAACCCGGAAACCAAACCATTGGAAACTAAACACATATGAAGCTCAAACTCTGATGCATTCTTCAATAACTAACCACTATAAACCCTTTGATCCTACACAAACAAAACCAACACGCTCATAAATGTATTTAACTCACCTCTCATCTCCTGAAAAATCATATCTGGGGCCCTTATCAATCTGGCTTTAGGGAGAAACAACAGGGAGAATTACAAGCAACTCAAAACAGGCAGAAAGACGGGGGTGCATGGTGCGAACAAAGATGTGCTTGAGTGTTTGCGCGAGACAGAGAAAGAGCGATGGCAACCATCATGCTCACGTCTATAACTGGTCAAATTACCACACCTGCTCTAAAGGTGTAAAAGAATAAGATAAAGCTTTAGAATGAAACAGCTACGCTAGTGATGTGACTCGCCAGCTCAAACAAGGCTAAACTGGTACTCTGCAGGTTCAGAGGCTAAGAATTGAAATCCAAACATGCAAAATCCAAAAGCACACTTCAAACCAAACAAGCGAAAGGGGCTAGTTAAAAAGCCTGACTGCAAGTCAAAGAAAAGTGACCAGGCAGCCTTGAAAGGGGGGGAAAAAAAAAAAAAAAACAGTCCAAGGGTGTGACATGACTAGATTCTAGACTACTGAATATTGCAGTAAAAAGCTAAACTAGATGCTTAGTGTCATCGAAACTCCTCTAATATTGCTAAACAACAATATGAAAGACATGCCAAACATTTTTATACTCGTAATGCCACTTCAAAATATTAAAATGCATCTTGGTTACTGTTAGGGGTGGGCAACAAATCTATGCAGAAAATCTCTACCTTTATTTTTACTAAATGGCAATCACAGTATATACATTGAGAAAAAAATTATTCCCAAAATAAATAAAAAAATAAAAAAAACTAAGTAAATATAAAACTAAGTAGTCATATGCATTGCAATAAACTATAAATAAAACAGTAAAAACAGACTTGAGACTTTTCCAAAAAAAAAAAAAAATATTTAATCAAAAATAGTCAAAATACTAACACTGCGAAACACTGCTACAATTTAAAATAACTTTCTTTTCAATGCATTTATTTCTGTGATAGAAAAACTGAATTACTCCTGTCTTCAGTGTCACATGATCCTTCAGATATCATTCTAATATGCTGATTTGCTGCTAAAGAAACATTTCTTATCAATGTTGTCACTTTGTATTTTATGGAAACTGATTCTTTCAATATTTCAGTATCATTTTAATGCATTCTTGCTGAATAAAAGTATCAAATCTCTTTCTTTCCATAAATGAATAAATCCAAACTTTTTAATGACACTAGTGCACTACTTAAGACCTGAGGTAATTCACTGAATAAAAACACTTCCCATTACATGACGACAAAGGAAGTGAAGGTGCAGATATAAAACGTGAGAGTTTCACTTCCATTTCATACTGTTTTAACAAGCTTTCTCCTTTTCTTTCTAAACAAAGTGAGTGCAACAGACATTCCCTACACTCTGAGGTGGCATTTTGATAACAGCAATACAAATGACTCAAATTTTTAGAGTTTGTCCTTTCTACCTGTATTTCTACCGCCCACCCCTAGTGGCCATCAATTTAGCGAACTCGTCATCAACAAGCCTACAAAGGCATAGCACCAAAAAGCAGCAAATAACCCCACAATTGCTCTTACTTACCTGGTTAAACCTCTGCAGAGAAAACAATAAAATCTTTAAGGTTTACAGGTTATAATTGCACACAGAGTCTCAAGATAAGCACAGCAGCAGGCCTTAAACCCAGCAGGTTGGACTCAACAGAACAGCTTTCTCTGCTAAACTTGCAGCATACCTTCAACAGTTTTTGAAGCACAGGATTATAAATTTTATCTGGATGCCATTAGCGTTTCCCAGAATCTGACATTCTGGGAGATCTCTAGAGAACATGCAAAAAGAGAAAGGACCTGAATGGAAGCACAAACTTACCCCATGCCCTGAGCTGAAAACCTCCCTCCTCGTCTTCCAGCTCCACCTGCAGGACAGAAAGATGAAGTCAAACCCATTTTCATTCTAGTTAATCATTATCAACAGTGGTGCTTACCTCTTCCTCTGCCTCTTCCCCGACGGCCTCGCTCAGTTCCTCTGCCTGCAACTCCACCTGCCTTGGCCCCATCCAACCCATTCTCCTGCCCACGGACTGAAGAGAAGAAACAAAGAATGGAAGTTAAAGAAAGACAATACACAAGATAAAGAGAAGAAATAAGTGTAAATACTATCCCTTTAAGACTCCATTAGCTCTCCTATTACAACCCATTCCTAAAAACGGAAGCCTAAGACGCCCAAGTTTGGGCTTCCCAGAAGCCTCAAAACCTATCAAGACACGGTTTCTTTTATTGCACTGAAATACCTGCATTAAGTGACATGAAAGCATTGGCAGCCCAAGTTTCTGATTTAAACATACATGTGAGTGCATTTTACAAAATTAAGATTATAAGTAAATTATAAATGAAACCACAAGACTTTAGTCAAAGTATATGAGCCTTATGTTGCTCTCTACCTCAGACTGAGGCTGAGAGAGAGTATCCGGTAGCAGCTCAAACTTTACTGTGGCACACACTATCCCTTCAGCACTATTGAGAGAGCAGTGAAGGGATTGTGGTGTGCTGCAGTCTTTCCTGAGGCAGAGAAAAGGATGACTGCAGACTAAGAGAGTACAGTTCTTAAAATGGCCCAAGGAAATGAGGCATTTTTTTTTTTTTACTAAATGCCTCATTTAATAGGAAAACAGTGGCATGAAGTCTTTCAGACCAAAATAAGGAGTATCAACAAAAGCATAAGTAATATCTACACTCACACTCTCTTCCACGGCTCGCTCCACGGCCCCTCCGCGGGGCCCCTCCTCTGCGACGTGCCACATCTCTTTCTCCTCCTTTCTCTCGGTTCTCCTTCCCTTCATCTCCTCCATCTGTCTGTGCGCTTTCCTTCTGACCTGAAACTTTCTTCTTTCCAACCATCTCCCATGAGTCCTGCAAGGCAAAGGGCAAATTTAACACGGAAAAGAGGGATGGAAAAAAATGGGATTTGAGAAAATGTAAGACTTTGAACCAGATCTAAATACTAATAAACACATATTGATAAACTCTTTAAAACAGTATTGTTATAGTTAAACTATTAAAATCATTTTCAGTAATTGAAATAAAG
Organism: Tor tambroides; assembly: GCA_021397915.2. NCBI lineage: Eukaryota > Metazoa > Chordata > Actinopteri > Cypriniformes > Cyprinidae > Tor > Tor tambroides. Next base: position 14,087 of record JAFVLL020030022.1, read on the forward strand.
CTAAAGTTTTAGAAAATATAATTACATAAACTTATTTTGGTTATTTTTCAATGCAACATTTCTAACTTTTTTCTAAGGCTGAAGTAAACACTGGTTTAAAAAAAAAATTATATATATATATATATATATATATATATATATATATATATACACATACATATATAAAAAATTTATTTGGGCTTTTTTATTTCTCTTACAAACACAAACCTTTCCACCTCTAAACTCAAGCCTGAACTCACAGTGTCAGGACTGCCCTCCAACAGGACGTTGATGGCTCTGTTGACGTCTCCGTTGCAGTCGTGAAGCGCTATCATGGACTCATCCTGATCCTTTCCTGTGATGTCAACCAGCTAGAAAAGAGAAAAGCAGCAACAAGCAGCATTTAAACTCATGTGGCTGTATGACTTGGGCCATATATTTGGAAGGCAACAAAATAAAACGGAAGTGGCAGAGGGGACTGATGGAAACATTGAATGAACTATGAGATGTCGGAGCTTTATGTTGCTCTCTAACTCAGAGTGAGACTGAGAGAGGGCATCCGGTAGCAGCTCAAACTTTACTCTAGCACAGATGGTCCCTGTCAGAGCTACAGAGAGAGCAGTGAGGGAAATTTTGTGTGCACTAAGCGACCCAGAATGAAACTGCAGGTACAGGCGTATCGGAATAACTGATTAGAAGCTACTGTCAAACCAGTGGCCGAATTTCTTCTTTATTTGAGGGACCATTTGATGGAGGTAAAGCAGAACCTGCCCTTAATTTTTCTGTGAGCCAACTTTTGACATCCCTACTCACCTGTTTGACCTTCTCTTCAAAGTCTGCATCATTATGGTCCGAGATCATCTGCGCGAGTCGGATCTGCTCAGCGGTGGCCTGAATAAACAAAAAGGAGAAAATGGTTAAGTCTTATTCCATAACTTGTTGAAACACACAGCAATGAATGTCAGCATCATTTATGAGTAGGATTATAACCAAGTCTTGGGGCCAGATTTACTAAGAGTTTGCACCAGCGCAAACCCCCTTTTGGCATTGAACATTAGTGATGAAAAGGCTTCAAACAGACATTTTTGCAGCTAACCTAATTGCATATGCATTTGTAGAAGTTTCCCTTTCAGACACAAAATATATGGAAGGAGAGTATTTAAATGAATCACACAAGGTGATTTACTAAGGTTAGAGGTAGTCAGTTTACTGGTCATTATGGAAATGCACAGGCTGCGTCTGTGTTTAACTCGCACATTGTCAGTAAATCACCTGCAGATTTATCCACTCCCATCGGTGCATTTCTGGAATTGCTCTCTCACGCTAATATGCCGTTTAGTTAATCTGGACGTTAATGTCTTAATTCAAGCTAAAAAATTCTCTCAATCAAACAGCCATACCTTCAAAATTAATTTATTATTATTACTATTGTTAGCTTGTGTTTTCTGCACTTGTTCACGGAAAAAAAAAGTAAATCTTTACAAATGAGCTGGCATTTTGTATATATTCCAACATGATCAATTATAATACAACTGCTTGTTGCAATGACATTTAAGCCTGAATTCAGACTTTTAGGCCTGTTTTTACAGACAGGGCTTAGATTAAGCCTGGATTAGGCCTTAGTTAAATTAGAACATTTAAGTAGTTTTTTTTAAATGTGCCTTAGAAAAAAAAAAAAAAACATGCGGGTGTGCATCTTGATACAAATCAATGGCACTGACATTTTAAGATATGCCAATGCAAGTTGCTTTCAGTTAAGACAGTGTGGGACCAGGCTTAAACCTCGTCTGTGAAACTGCGCATTAAAGATGTTTTAAAATAAAATTGTGTGTCTGCTGCCGCCCCCCCCCCCAAGCAGGCCAGAATACAGCCGAGGAGAAATAGGTCAGGCTTAGCATTTGCTTGGGCATAGATTTGTGATTTATTTCTAAAGCCCTTAACTTAAATTTACAAGAATGAGTGATAGACTAAAGTGACTCAGAAAAAGTCTCAGACTGATGGATGCCACTGATTCCTATTTTCCACCGAAATGGTGCTGGTTCTCATGGCCAGCAAAACTGCAATCAACAAGAACATAAATGACTATGCAATAATATCACTTGCCAATTAAAGTCACATAACAGATTTTAACAATCAAAGGCTATTTAATTCAGGATCTTAAGACCTATACTTGATGCACCCATCAAATGTTATAACTGCCATAATTCAGTCATGTAAAATCTGTAAATGATTTGGGTAGACGTAAAAAGCCAAATCAAGTTTATTCAACTTTTTTTTTCTTTTTTCTTTAAAAAACATTCACTTATGCTGTTTGCAGTTTTTGGCCCAAGACTACCATATTTTAGGTGGTGATGTGTAGCCAGATTTTTTGGGGATGGGTTAAAGGGGTCTTTGGAGGCATGGCAAAACTTAGCCAATCACTATAATTAATCAATACAACCTAATGCTTGAGAACTTACCTGGGGCCTCTGCTTGTGCTGTGACTGGCTCTGTGTCTGACCCTGCGTCTGCTCCCAGTTGCCCCGGGTCCGGCTTCCGCCCACTGAAGTCATCATTTACAGTATATACAAATAACAGTATTTACAAAGGAATAACGCCTTTAAAAGAGAAACAGATGGGAAAATGTTACTGACAACTCTTCCAAAATTAAAATAACAATCGTAAAAACATCACATGGTCTCGACAAGCCACATTAACATAAAATATGCATGCAAACAAACACGCTACACCATGTGTAGCCATTTTGATAAGCCAAAACTGGAAGTAAACAACGTCACATGCCTGAAGCACTACCCATAAAACGACGGGCAAAGTTTACCAGAACACCAACAGAAATTAAGTTCTAGGAACTTCAAAAGCTTTGCGCTATTACCGCACGTGAAAAACAAGACCAAATACTGTTTACAAGTCAAGTTGCAACAGGTCAACCATGCACACGCTTCCGGGGCTCAATATCCGCAGTTTAAATCTATTTTTAAAAACAAACAAACAAACAAACAAAGCAACCCTTGATATTTCGATAAAATTACACCAAAAGCTGTCCACCTGATGCAAGTTGCGAAATATAGCATGTGTGGTTATGCCAAACAGCCCACCGTAGCAGCTCTGCGCATAAGGAAATGCAGGGCATGTAGTGGCCGAAAGCAACTGCGCACTTTATATCGCGCACAGAATCAGCCAACGTGACAGAAACACGCGGGACCAGCCGCGGGAAAACAGACGGACGACGTGCTTTAACGTACAAAGCTTAACAAAAACACCCTCAACGCCTTTGAACGGGGTGAGGGCGAGGATGTAGCTGACCATACTGGAGACGTGAACACAATCCATGGGTGAAAGTGTCAGCACGTCATTTCATATTTCTTGACCACTCACACTATTCCATACAGTAAATAAAACTGCAGGTATGTAGTTAAGTAGGTATACAACGAGGAAAGTGTCTAGGAATAGAAAGCACATAAAAGGCATTCGTTTCCACGCACTGGAACGTCAAATACTGCCTAAAAGAATTAAATATATCTGTAAAATAAGCATCCAACAGGTAACCTACATTACCTGTAGTGCTCTGCATTAGATCTACATCCTGGGAATTAACTTACCGACTAAAAAGTAAGCAAAACTTTAAGCTACTAAACTTGGTTAATAATATTAAAAAATCTTAAGAGATGAAAGTCTATGATTGATAAGTCCAGGCGATGGGCCTTGGAAAAGCAACTCGATATAAACTCAAACATGCAGATCTAACGATACAATATGAACATATACACACAGTTTTTTAATAGTCTTAATAGGTTATTGGTACGTTAAATAAAATAGTCAAGATCTAGATGATGGGTGGCTTCCGCTCTGGCCGCGTCTAATAACCTCATGGCCGGTTATCGGGCATCATGATGCTGCTGGTGCCCAAAAATTTAACTTTTCCGGTAGCTAATCAACTCAGCTGGTTTCTCAGGGTAGACGAAAGATTTGTTGGGTAAATTGTTCGTTAGATTAATCGACACGATAATATTTTGCGCTTGCAAAACTGGAAGGTACACGCCCCCCGGGGTGAGGCGCACTCCCGTCGGTTCACCTGTACACTCGACACCGAGGCTTCACCGAGGCCTACAGGCCCCGAATGATAAAAAATGAACAACAGGCGAGGTACTAACCAAAGACCCGGCTGGATGTCAGAAATGTGGAGATAACGCCGACCGATGGAGGCTTGATTATCGACCTCCTAATCAGACGGAAACAAAACACGAACTCTTTCGTGTCCTAAATCGATTCCCCAAGGCCGAACCGACTCGCGCAGACAATAAACGAGAGACTCAAAATTTACCTGTTTCTCTTCCACACTGACACCCGGATCACCGCGTCACGTGGTTTATCACAGCCACTGCGGCTTCACGCGCAGAGCTCAACCACGTGATGACAACGTACGCACGTATATATAACAACTTAAACACAATTATGCAATATATAATCTTTCACCCTGTAGTTGTAGTTGGGTATTTGTTATGCAAAAACCCACCTGATCATTGATCCTGACCTGATGTCACAAATACATATTCCGTGAATAAGTTGTAGCCTACAATAGGACCTTGAAACTAATTTGAAATTAAGTTATGTATTTATTTACAATAAACATTAAATAGGAACAGAATAGGTAACATGGTTGCAAATTTAGCTGTAGGTCGGTAGGTTAACTAATTCGGGACCTAGTCATCATTTACATACAAACATTTTTTATTTAAAACAAGCTACTTGTAACCAGTGCTGGGTAATAACTGATTACATGTAAATTGGATTAATCGGTTTCCAAAAACTGAGTATTTGTAATTAGATTATATTACATTTTAAAGTGTTCATAATCAGTTTACTTTTACTTTTTTATAGATCACGATTACATATTACACAGTGGCAATAAATTGTTCATAATGTATTCATTCGCCCTATTTTTCTCTCTCTTAAATTTTCCTTAAAAAAACTACCACTTATATTCATACAGAAAGTTTTCCAGTTTTATGAAACTTCACACACCAGCCCCTAGTTAGGTGACTATAATTGCATCGAAAAATGGAAGGCCACACTATGATTTAATTATTCACCTCACAAACCCCTACAGTTCTTTCAGGAACCCCGTTTGGGAAACTTGGCATGTGTTTAATGCACTTCATGATGTTGATAACAAAGAATGGAAAATATTTCTATATAATTTAATTACTATATAAGTTAATTATTATTTAAATATTTGAATTATATGAATTTCTATGCCTCTAAATTACCAAATAACATCTTTACTGAAAAAAACTGTTGTACACAATTTACTACATGCCTTCTGCTCTCTGATTATTATTTGTAGTTAAAGTAAAAGTAAAAAGTAAAAGGCCTAAAAAATCACTTTCAGGTGATTTGCTTATATTTTCACCAATCTGTTCGAATTTCATATGCAAGACAGTAGCATTTATTTGAGTGTAGCATTACATCACTAGGTGTCGCTAGTGGTCTGCGCTGAATTCTTCCGAGGACCGGACAAAGACCGATAATAGTATGTTATTATACACTACATGACCGACATTATGTGTACAGACGCCCACTTCTAATTAACGTGTTATTTCAGCCATTTCAGCGAAGATAAATCTTAATACTACAGCATACAATGACATCCTTTTATCCATATTCCAACATAGTGGTTTAAAAAAAAAAAAAATTCAGGTGTCCGCATGATTTTGGACATGCTATGTTGTAGGGAAAACAAGGGACGATTATAATGCACTAAACGGCTTAAACTGATAAATAAATAAAAATAAATATATAAATCTGGCACTGATCACATTTATTTACCAGAATCTGTTATACCAGTTATATAAGAAAAAGTAACATTGTCTTGTGATATTATTCATTGTGAGCAATCTTAAATACTTTTTATTGATTAGCCCTTAAGATAAATACATATACCACGCAAAATACAATATCAGAGAAATGTGCATAGCACTACAATTCCATCTACAGTAACATATTTTCACATTTAATAAGAGATGGATGGAAAGGTACAGTTGAGCACAGAATACAGTAACAGAAAAAAATGAAGTGTTCTTCAAAACACAATACAATTACAGTTCCCAAAGGGAAAAGACAGCTTTGCAAGGTACAGTAAATTCAGAAATGTATATTAGAGTATATGTACATACACTGATACTTAAGTAGCACAGAAATATTGTTTGTTATGCGTATATATATATATATATATATATATGATGAATTGATACATTTTGGCTTTATCATTTTATTAAAATTGGCTGTCGGTAACAATGTTTATACAGACACACTGACAGAACTGTAGGAAATATGAATATCACCACTTACATCTACTACTATTAATAAAGCTGCTTAAGGCATAAAAATGCAGTGTATGATCTGCAAATCTAATATACATATGGCATTTAAATTATTGTCCTATATACAATGCACTGTATATATATATATATATATATATATATATATATATATATATATATATAAAGAAACCTCAAGTGCTACTCGTGTGCTAAACAGAGGGATGTTGCATAAATGTTGAGAGAGAAGGAATGCTTGTTATTTTTTTTTACAATGTGTCTCTCACTCAATTACTCTCTCTCTCTCTCTTCCATCAGTTGCCTTCATCTGTTGTTCAGGACTTGATCTCGACCACTTTAATGAATGGCATAGACTTGTTTCCAGGGCTTGTTGGCGTCAGAGGTTTGCTATAATACAAAATGGTAGATAATCAAATATCTTGTCCAGAATATTTTTATGCTTTTGTAATATTTCTCATACTTGGCACTTTTGGAGCTTGATAGACATGGTCAAAAACAACATGGTTTTATGAGGTTGTATAAACGGGGAGATATATAATGAGTTTAAGAAAGAAATACCTGTAGACAACCTTGGATCCCATGTCTGAGTTATATGGTTTAGACACTTGGTTGCCCAGATAAAACTCCATCCGGTCATGAAACTCTCTATTCTGTAGAACATATTTGATATGTTACAGTCATACAGTGAAAAGCAGAAAAAAATAAAGCAGCTCTTTCATACAACTCAGATGCTGACCTCAGCTTCGAGGAAAGCCACTCTCTCTTTGAGGTCGCCAATCAGCCGGTCTCTGTGCTCCATTACGGTTCGTGAATTTTGCACCTGTTTACATATTTTGACATATGAATGAATAAATGCAAGCACTTATCACCCTCAAACCGATTTTAAGGTTTGAAATAAAGTTGAAATAAAATCTGAATAATCTACAGAAAAATTAATAGAGCTGGATTTCTGAAGCATAATGCTTTGCTTGCATTTGTGATTTCAGTGCTCATGGATGAAGCCATTATGTGTAACATGAGATCTTAAGTGCACCGAGGTTGAGCAGCAGGGAAATGACGGCATATTTTATTTATGACTGTGGTTGAGTTTCACTTGTCATCTCTAAGCAAACACTATATAATACACAACCTGTTTGTATTTTACAATCTAAAAAAAAGGATCTTCCTGATGTTTCATTTCGATTTTACCTTGTCCTCTCTCCTTTATTTATTTTTTTGTTCTAAGCATATTTTGTTAAGTCAGCATGAGTATCTATCAATGGAAATACAATTTTTAAATACATGAATTATGTTCCCATCATTGTTGCCACAGATTTGGAAGTGCATTTTTCTGTTCTAAAGAAGGGGGTGTCC
>JAFVLL020030023.1:0-39920 GCA_021397915.2 Tor tambroides
GGAAGGGAGACACTCACAGAGATGTCTAGGTTAATCTGTAGAATAACATTTGAACAATGGGTCATTTTAGCTAAGTGCACTACAGCACTGAACAGCTTTTTCTTGACTGGGACACTGGTGCACAAGCACAGATAATGCATTGGGAGAGTGTGCACTTGATATGCTGCTAGCATTAGAAATTGTCTATGCATTTAAAAGTAAATTGTATTTAAGACTTAAATGTGCATATATACACACCCGTATGTGTGTGTGTGTGTGTGTGTAACACAGGGGTCAGAGCGCAGTGGACAGCCAGACTGTAGCGCTGGCGTCACTGCCACTGAAGCCAATCACTGGCAAATCCCCAGCCAATTTACAACAGTGGAGGACACGGGGCCTTACCCCATAAAAAATATTAGCTCATAGCTGCTTAAATCTGATACTGCAGCAACTATGTAGAGGCTGCTTGTAAAGCTCTGCTGTACTGAGGGAAAAAAAGTGCACCATAACTTCATTAGCTGATGCAGCGTATTTTACATGAGTATGATTTATGAATGGTGGCATGTCAGTTTTGTAGTGTGTGACGGCACATATTGAGAAAATGTGGGAGGAGTGTAGGACAGAGTCCTAGTCCCTGATAATGAAGCTTTCAAGAAATGTGGGAAATGTCATACATTTAGCAACAGACATAAAAATTAAACTTTAAATGTTTGACATGAGTGAATTAATAGTGCCTCTGTTGCAGTTAATTTTCTGAGAGTTGATGAACCATCATAAAATTAAAGCTAAATAAATAAATAAAAATAAATAAATATTTGTAAAAATACTTAATGCATAAAATATACTGTAAGTTCCTACAGTTATTATACTTATCAAATACTAAATATCAACCATTAACAATAAATTATAAAAGTATACAATATTTATACAAAATTTTACAGATTTTTGCACATACAAAATTGTAATTTCTATATATTATATTATATTACATGCATCGTGGTACTCTCGTGAATGACACGGAAGAGATGAAATTGTTGAATAAAGTCGTTATTTTTGTTTTTTTACACACAAAATGTATTCTCATAGCTTCATAAAATTACGGTTGAACCATTGATGTCACATGGACTATGTTACTGATGTCTTTACTACATTTCTGTGCCTTGACTGTGGTAATACCCTTGTTGTCGATGGAAGGTCAGAAAACTCTTGGATTTCATTAAAAATATCTTAATTTGTGTTCCGAAGATGAACGAAGGTTTTACGGGTTTGGAACAACATGAGGCGGGTGAGTACTTAATGACAAAATTTTCATTTTTGGGTGAACTATCCCTTTAACTCTTCCAAGCCATTTAGGCATTCCAATTTGTTGTAAAATGTCCTGGTTTGTGCAAGAGTCATAAAGGCCTCATGTGTGTGCAAGCGCTCCCAATTTCATCCTAAAGGATGGTGTTATTGTCCAACAGAGAACCATGAGTGTAGATGTCTTTAAGTGTGTGAGAAAGACCCTACTCTAGAGAAATAACCTCTACTCCCTCTGCGTCAGACCTCTGTGGCATATATTTGGACAACCGAATAAAATCAGATAGAAAAACAAACCCTATTGGCCCTGATAATGTGTTGGGCTTAGAGCAGAGTAAAGCACCACAGTGAGGTCAGCACACATGTGTTTCTGTCTCACTTACTACCACCACATTCCTGAAACACTTCCAATGCCATAGCATGCTAACAAATGATCTACTTATCAATACGTCACATTATTTTACTTTATCTATGGCATAAACTTCACCGTTACACTTATGCCACTTAACATGCAAAGCAGTTGATTGCAGCTTCAAGATTCTGCAGTTGCGACTTATGCTGAGCTATTGATGCTCACTGAACTTCACAATGTAAAATCTGTGAACGGAGTTCACTCCATGCACCCACACACCACCACAATACAGTATGAAGTCTCCAAAACAAAAGGAGAACAGGTAAATTGGGAGATAAAGAGGGAACGAAATGATGCAGTGTAATTTTCCACAATTAGCTGCTGCATGAAGCAACAATTACACAGTGTCTATTAGCTGTTGACTGTGGGGAGTGAAGGTTAAATGCAATAATTCTAGTTCTAAATGAAGTCTAGTGGCCTTCGTGTTCTCTTAACTGGCTGATGGCTGATGAATCTAAATTAACATTACATTAAAAACTCGCATTGAAGTTGCAAAAGATTACAGTGTAAATGTCTAATAAACAAAAAGCAGAAACATACTACTACTACTACTACTAATTCTTCTTCTTATTCCTCCACATTTTAAGTATTATTAGTATTAGTATATTTTTAGTCCATTATTCTATTCTATTCTATTCTATTCTATTCTATTCTATTCTATTCTATTATTCCACTCTGTTTAAGCTTGAAAGCTGCAGTACATCTAGTTAAAGAGATAGGTTACCCAAAACTTAAAATTTGTCATTTTACACTTTTCATGAAGGATGGATGCACTTTTTTGGGGCTTTAAAATCTCAACAGCCATTCACTGCCATTATAAAGCTTGTAAGAGCCAGGACATTTTTTTTAAATATAACTCCAATTGTATTTGTCTGAAAGAAGAAAGTCATATACACCTAGGATGGCTTGAGAGTGAATAAATCATGGGATAATTTTCATTTTTGGGTGAACTATCCCTTTAAATGCAACTGCATGTAAAATAGCAACTATTTATTTATTTAGTGATCAACAGAAGTCAGTTTATCACTTTTTTTGTTGTTGTTGTTGAATAAATACACTTTATTTTGATGTTCCCCCAACAGACATTTTACTAACTATTAGAAACTTTGCAAGTACATGTCAACTTATTCTACTAAACCTAATCTAACAGTCTACTAATACTCTAATGAGAGTTAATTGACATGTAGTTGCAAAGTTACTTATAGTTATTAGAAATTCTAAAGTGGACTATTGAAATAAAGTGTAACCAGAAAGCTATATTGGTTTGTAACAATGTAAACAAGAAAATGATTATAAATGTTTATTTTGCGGTAAACCGTTCCTTTAAGATGCATAAGGAGATACACACACACACACATAGAGAGACAGAGAAAGTGAGAAATCCCCTTCTCTGAGACAGAGCGAGCCCTTTATCTGTGTGGTCCAGCTCGCCTTTCTGCAAGTCCTCTGCCGCTCAATGCCGCCTCTTGTTCTCCGTCCGGTGGATAAAAGCGTGCATGAAGTCCGATATGCTCCCATGAGATGTCATTTAAAGCCATTGTCGGACACACAGTGTCATTTCAGCGTGTAACCTCCATCTTTCTATGATTCCCTCCATCACGGCCCTTCTCGGTTGCATCTTGTTGCTTGTTTCCTAGACTGACACCACATCTACCCCGCAAGTGCCTAAAGAACAACTGTATTTTAAGAAGATATCTGCAGTAGCAGACTTGAAACAGGTAACGGTCTGCGCCGTGAGACCGTCATTGAAGGTTTGAACTAGTTTGCACTAGTTCTAGAACTGATCTCGGATCAGGTTGATCTAGGGTTCGCTTCAGTGAGCTGAAGGGGTCAAACTGACCCACGAACAGTGTGAGTCTTCTACAGGACATCCTAAGTAGAAGCTCTGAACCTTTCGACTGTGTATTATTCCTGTTGAGATAAAACGCTGTCTGTGAAAACAGGATATGTCTCGGCCCCTATCAGCTTTCATCTCGTCTGCATTAATGATGTCAAGACGTGTTTTGAAAGCAACTAAGCCTCCCGCAATTCCATTCAAAGAAAATACACAGTACCGAATAGTGTCGATTTTAAAACATGCCGAGAGCAGAGGTTCATTTATTTTCACGTGGGGCCCCTCCACCTTCGTGTGTGTGTTTTTGTCTTGTGGCACGGCTGTGTGTGTGTGTGTGTGTGTGTGCATAATCCCCGTCATGTCCATTGCAGGTTATCTTTCAGGATTTGCGAGGGCTTCACAACACAGAGGATTTCTGGACACAAAGAATGTGTCTGGGGCCGCTGAAGACAAATAACCCAGAAAAGCGCTGCTCGCGTGGTAAGGAGAGGCAGCAGGTGTTTTCATAGATTTAGAACATGCTGAGTGAACAGAGAGAAAAGAAAAGAATTTCACACTCTTTTCCTCTGAAACTGAATCTTGAGGAGGGAAATTCCTCTATCTATCTATCTATCTATCTATCTATCTATCTATTAAAGAAAATAAAACATTATATATATAAAAGTATATATTATTATAAACTGTACTTGCAGGTGTTATAATATTAATAAACACACTTAGGTACACTTAAAAAAACTTACTTTGCAATAAAATAATAAAATGTAACGTTTTTTAAAAAAAATAAGTTTGAATCAATATGTTTCAAAAATACCTTGTCATATTTTAAACGACACTTATTTTGGTATGTTGACTAACATTAAAACATGTTAAGTACTTGATTATAATTTTAACTGTAGTGTGTTATTCTATATTTAAAGGTAATATATTTTAAATGTACTCAATTGCAACCTCATCATTGCTAATGTGTGATTATCTATGCATGTATTTATTTATTTATTCATTAATTTACAATTTTATTACTTAAAGTAAATATAAGTATATTTATATTTATAATAAGTATATTAAATACTTAAACTTTTTTTTCATTTCAGCTAGTTTCTAAGGCAACATTTCATATTTTAATTTAGTTTAACTTGATGCACTAAAATTACTTCTACTAAAACTGAAATTAAAATGTGTGTGTATATATATATATATATATATATATATATATAAACTATATAGACATTAAAAAAGACTAAAGCTTTAGCTAAAATTAATATAAAAGCAGAAAATATAAAAAATAAAATCTATATTTTTTTAAATATTACCCAAAAAAATATAAGTATCTCAATGATACTAAAATAAAACTGATTTAGTTCTTTATTTACAAACAACAACAACAAAAACATAATCAAGGTTCTGGTGTCCTTGTTTTCAGATTTCGGCGTTCAAACACAGGCAGCTCTTTCCTTCACGTTTATAGCAGCTACTGCTGACAATATTTTCCAAAGCTTCAGAATTTTCTTAACATTACGCTGTTTTCCAGACCTAGCGTTATGGAAACCTGGCCTGTGGAAATCCCACAGCCCGACATGCCATAGCACCTGTTTCAGACAGGAAATGTAAGACCTCCCAAAAATACATTTCAACTTTTGCTAACAGTGTCAGAAGGACTCACACAGAACCAGTCGAAAGCTGCATTTGTAGCCCAGCAGAGAGCAGACAGAGAGAGTGAGAGCTTGCTCTTTTCCAGAGCTAGTCTGGGCCGCACCGCTGGAATGTGTCGGCCAACCACTCGACTTCCTCTCTGCGTTTAATGTGAATCAGACACTGGCACCTGCCGCTGCAGCCTATGTGTTTCATAAAGAAATAGATCATTAGAATTATTTGCTAAAGTGATAATGGAGATTTAGGTATTTGAATTGCATATCACATTTCTATCCATTGGGATTACACCCTTTTAACATAAATTATTATTATTTTTTTTTTAATTTCATACATCTGAACTATTGCATATTGCTTGATCCACAGCCAGCCATATTTTAATATTCATAATTTTTAACTGAATAAATGTAATTGTTTTCACATTGAACAAATTCATGCTAATTATAAACTATTTGAATAAATGCATTTTGAAAATATGATTATTAAAATCAAATCAAATAGATCAAAATAGTTCATTTTTGTTTATTTATTTATGAATGAATGAAATTAAATGAAATACCTGTTACCTGTTTAATATGTATTATTGACAAATATGCATCATAGGAATTTATGACTGTGCAATTGAAATAAAAGGACATTTTATATTCAATACAAATATCTTTAATTTAGGCCTAAATATTTGTATTTTTTTTCCCAAAATTATATTTTGTCTAGATAAAATTTGCAACAACAACAATAAAATAAAATAAATTATTATTAATAATACTACTACTACTAATAATAATAATACAAATTTTAAAAATGCTGATTTCCTTGTTCAATGTTGTGTCAAAAGTGTGGAAATGTAAAGTGGTGACTATAAAAAATACAAAACACGATGTGTAGCTTTGTCAAAAATAATCTGCCATGATGTCTTAGTAAAGTTTAGTCAAATTATAAGCTTTACTGTACATAATCTATATAGATGGTTGTTTAAAATGGGTTACACTTCCCAGATTTTTTCAAAATGTCTCATTTGTTTTGGGATTTGTGATCCCATGGAGGCTCAGACGGACGGACGGCCTCCCGCTGCGAGCGGCCTTTGCCCCACGCATGACAAAATAGTTTCTAGGCGAGATCCTGAGCCTCTGTGTTAGAAAACAGTCGCGCGCTCATGTTCGAGCTGGGAAACCGTGTTAAAGGGTAAGGTTTGGTAAACATGCCAGAAAAAACAGAGGAAGTGTTTTCCTTGGCTGCCTGGTCAGGACGACACAGCAGTATTTTGATGACACAGATGTGTTTTTTCTCTCCTTTTTAAAAAGAATAACGGAGGAGCGAACATAAGTGAGAGACTGATAGAGTCGGAGGGAACGGGCCCCGCTGCCGCGGCGGCGGCGGCCCCTGTCAGCACTCGGGGCCGCGTCCAGACTGAACGCATTACAAGTGTTCCTGCTGTAAGATTATATTTGGATTCTCTAGGCTCTCTTCCAATTATTACTGGCACTTAATACTTTTCACACCATTCACAGATCCTTTTACCCCACCTCCCTCTGGTTTGCACCAGTTTTGGCTTAGAGCAGCACTTTTCAGCAGAAGAAGAGAGAGAGAGAGACGGATAAAAAGAAAAATGTTCAGCCCTGCTCAAGCTGCAAGGAGAAAAAGCTTGATATATTCACGCTTATCCAGAATAAAAACTCTATTAGTGGTGAAATGATCAAAGCAAATGAACAAAATAATCATGAAGACATATAAAGACATAATCATGAAGACATATGAAGACAGATAAAGCATGCAATTTCTGTGCCACTATTATAACTGAATGGAACTGCAATATAAATGCCGCGAATGAAGCTTCATGTCGATTTTAACAATTCCTGTCCATTTAAAATTCTTTTAGTACTTTCTTGGAAGCAAAAATGTGAATACTTTGATTTACTTGTGGTTTATTAAGAAGATTCGGAGAGTGAGTCAATAGACCAATTCAAACTAATGACTCATCATTAGAGACTGATTTATGAGTATTTTTGCCCAAATGAAACTGCAAAATGAATCGCAAATTACTTTTCATGTTGACTTTAACAACTGCCGTCCATGTAAGATTTTTTTTTTTTTTTTTTTTTCAGTACTTTTTTGGAATTAAACAGTGAACATTTTGATTCACTTGAGGTTCAGTAAGTTTTGAATGATTCAGTGAGTGAGTGAGTGAGTCGTTAGACCAATTCAAACCATTAACTCTTCATTATAGACTGATTTGTGAGTATTTTTGACCAAATGGACCCGCAAAATGAATCGCAAATTACTTTTCATAGTAATTTTAACCATTTCTGTCACCTTATGATTCTTTTAGTACTTTTTTAGCGCATTTGATTCACTTGAGGTTCAGTGAGTTAAAAACTGCTTTGACTGATTCAGTGAGTCATTTGACCAATTCAAACCATTAACTCATCATTAGAGACTGATTTATGAGAATTTTTGACCAAATGAACCTGCAAAATTAATTGCAAATTACTTTTCACGTTGACTTTAACAACTGCCGTCCATTTAAGATTGTTTTTTTTTTCAGTACTTTTTTTTTGGAAATAAACACTGAACATATTGATTCACTTGAGGTTCAGTAAGTTTTGAATGATTCAGCGAGTGAGTGAGTCATTCGACCAATTCAAACCATTGACTCTTCATTACAGACTGATTTGTGAGTATTTTTGACCAAATGAACCTGCAAAATGAATCGCAAATGACTTTTCATAGTAATTTTAACAATTTCTGTCACCTTTCTTTTAGTACTTTTTTTTAGCACATTTGATTCACTTGAGGTTCAGTGAGTTAAAAACTGCTTTGACTAATTCAGTGAGTGAGTCATTTGAGTCATTTTATGAGTATTTTTTCATAACTGCAGAGTAAATTGTCAATGACTTTTCATATTTTCACTTTTAATCCTTTACTTTTTATAAGCAAAACCACTCTTGGTCTATTTGGTTCAGTTGCAATTCAGTGAATAAGTCGATGAGTGAGTGAGTCATTAGATTAATTTAAACCAATAACTCATGAGTATGATTCTAATTTGTGAGTCATTTTGAAACGAACAATGACTCACAAATGTCTCTTACGGTTTGGTTCTATCAAAAAGTAATAATAACAGATCTTGACATGAAAATCATTTGGTTTTGGTTTAACTAGTTACCGTTTTCCAACACTAATCATGTAGCAATTAAAATATAACACCCAGGTTTTCGCATGCTATGTGTATAAGACAAAAGGAGGTTATAAAAGAGCGAGATGGAGACAAAACCATAAGCAAAGGCCCAAGTGGAGAGAATGACAGGTAGCAACAGAGCAGGGATTGTTTAAGGCTCTTCTGGTTTCCATTAGTGAGTTGAGGTGATAGACTTAGATTGAGCAGAATACAGGCCCCTTTCTAACTCCAACCCACAACCCCTCCCTGTCTTCCTGTAGATAGCTACATCTTTTTCCTTATCCCAATATTTCTTTTGCTCAGACGGCTACAGTAACTGAGATGAGAAAGTGTCTCATTTTCCTCCACCAATCATACTCTTAGTGTTCAGGCCGGTCAGGGGTAGTACAACAGATAGAGCGAGGGGATTTCCCTCCAGGGTTTGGTGGTCACCACTGACATGCTATCATTCGTAAAGACTATATTGATTTATCGCACAACACAGCCTCCCCGAAGACATATCCTCTCACACACACACAGACATGAGAAAGAATTAGAGCACACACACCACTTTCTTTGCATACTACTCCCAGTAACTCTGATTTTGAATTTGAAAAGGAAATATACCAATATTTTAATATGTTAATTTTACATCCATCTCTGGCCGCTGCCCGCAGGCAGTTGGAGAGCTGGAAGTCTATACCCGACTTCCTCTGGAGAGTCAGGGGTGAGCGAGCTCAGGATTTTGGAGTGTGTTAACGCATAAATTCAGCACTCATCTGCACAACATCCCACAAAGTGAAATATAAAACAGAAAATGGTGCCACAAAGCTTCAGGAACTTAAACTTAAGCATAGTTAAGGTATATGTATACATGTATATGTATACATATAATTTAACTATGTATACAGTATGTATCAGCTGCATACGAAAGTTTGGGAACCCCTTGCAGATTCTGTGAAAATGAGAATAATTTTAACAAAATAAGAGACATCATACAAAATGCATGTTATTATTATTATTTTTTGTTTAGTACTGTCCTGAGTAAGATATTTTACATAAAAGATGTTTACATATAGTCCACAAGACCAAAAAAATATTTGAAATTATTAAAATAACCCCCTTCAAAAGTTTGGGAACCCTTGGTTCTTAATACTGTGTGTGGTTTCCTGGATGATCCATGACTTTTTTTTGTTTGTTTGTTTGTTTGTTTGTTTTGTGACGGTTGTTCATGAGTCCCTTGTTTGTTCTGATGCTCCAGAAGGAAACACAATGCATTAAGAGCTGGGGGGTGAAAACCTTTTGAATTTGAAGATCAAGGTAAATTGTACTTAATTTGTCTTCCGGGAAACATGCAAATATCTTCTGTTGCTTCCGAAGGGCAGTACTAAATGGAAAAAAAAGATATTTCAACAAAATAAGAAAAATTTGGACATCTTCATCCTGTTCAAAAGTTTTCACCCCCCGGCTCTTAATGAATGGTGTTTCCTTCTGGAGCATCAGTGAACGTTTGAACCTTTTTTAATAGTTGTGTTTGAGTCCCTCGATTGTCCTCAGTGTGAAAAGATGGATCTCAAAATCACACAGTCACTGCTGGAAAGGGTTCGAATATACAAAAGATGCTGGAAAACTGAAGAATCTGCAGGACCTGGAGGATTTTTCTGAAGAACAGTGCTCAGTTTAACTGTTCAGAACAAACAAGGGACTCATGAACAACCATCACAAAACAAAACAACAGTCGTAGATCATCCAGGTAACCACACACAGTATTTGAAGGGGGTTATTTTAATAAGTTCCGCTATGTTTTGGTCTTGTGGAATATATGTAAACATCTTTTATGTGAAATATCTTTAAATTAAAAATAAAAATAAAAATAAAAAAATAACATGCATTTTATATGATCTCTCTTATTTTGTTAAAATTATTCCCATTTTCACAGAATCTGCAAGGGGTTCCCAAACTTTTGCATGTATGTGTGTGTGTGTGTGTGTGTGTGTGTTTATACACACATACACATGCTCTCTCTCTCTCTCTCTCTCTCTCTCTCTCTCTCTCTCTAATTATTTTATTATGAACTTTATGAACTTATTATGAACTACTTTGAATTTGAAAGTTTGATTTTTTTTTTTTTTTTCTAGAATGTTCCAAATCTAACCAGCGGAACTGATATTCTTTCTGCCATTTTTGCATACTGACACGATTTGTCCTCTTTCTTGTACCTACTTGTATGTACAATTGAGAATGGTCTTCTTTTTTTCTTAAAATGTATCTTTTTTTATTATAATTGGCCCTCTTTCGGGCATCTATTTGCATACTGAATCTTTAGTGCAATTATTTGCATACTAAATTGCATTTGGTCTTTTACATCTATTGATACAATATGACTACTCATCAGTCTTTCTTGCATCCATTTATATATCTATACAAATTTTACACTCCAATAATAGTGTTGTCTGCTGATTTTCATACTCAGCCAAGAGAAAACAAGACACGTTTAATTTAATTTTATTTAATATGGAAAATCAAAGCCTAAAACTTAAATTTAGCTTAAATGTTAGCACTATTTTTAATACCTTGCATGCACTTCTATTTCCCTTAGGAAACACAAATCGAGTTTAATCTATAGATCTCTTGGTAGCATACTCTTTTATGCCGTAAATATTCTCATAGAGCAGTGATGTATCAGAAAGCAGACTCTTCAAGACAAACAAATCTCTCCACGACCCGCTCACACCTGCCTAAAAAACTCATTCGGAAGAAACAACAACATCATTTTCCCGCTGTGCTCCGGGGCCCGCTCCCTCGTGACCGCCGGTTCACGCCCTTGTGTACCTTGCAGCTTCCTCAGCTGTGAGAAAATAATGGAATTATATTTACTAGCAACGCATCAAAGTTCACTGGGCTGATGAGCTGGCTTACTGCCTCCGGCAATACAGTCTTTCCCATTACCGCCATGTCCTGTTTCATAGATGGATGGATCTCGACAGAGGCATCCATGCGACATTCAACCACATATTATTACTGGAATCAATGTCCATGTCCGCAAAGATTTATGATTGCGAGGTGTGCGGCTTTATGATGTAAATGGAACGTGGTTTGATGCCGTATGATGCTTTTCCGTTTCAAGCTGTTCTCGAAAAAAAGGTCTGAAAAGAGCAGAAATAATTCCATCGGGGAGATGTCTGCAAAACTATTTTTATATGGCTTTTTTTTTAATTTAGCTGCGTTTAATGAAAACACATTCTTTCAGCAGCATCGCAGAGAGATGAGCCCCCGTGGAACTGAAAGATGTGCTTTTCCAGTGACGCTGGACATTTCGGAGATGAATCCTGGTGATGACATGTGTCACCGATGTGGGTGGGGGTGCTATGACAGCTATTTTCAGCACCCTCACAAACAGTTTTAGACTCGCAGGACAACACCGCTGTGCCAGTCCAGCTCTCTCTACCAATGGAAATGCCATCTTCAAATAACATAAAAAACAAAGAGTATGCTTTACGAGAAAATACTATTTCAGTCTTTCTACTTTAAAATGTAATGTTTAATTCAGTGTGTTACTTGTGGCTTCTTTGTAATTATTTGTGAAATCTAAACAAGTTAAAAAGTAAACCCTAAACTTTGCTTTCAGTTCACAAACAGTTTAGACTTAAAGTTTAAAATGTTTGTGCCAAGTAATCATGATATTTGCATGTTTTTTGTTTTCTTTTAAATAATAAACTACACTGAAAAACAACCATGCTAATTTTTTTTTAAGGTTGCAAACAATTTATTTTAGCCACATTTAAATAAATAATAATAATAATAATAATAATAATTTTGAAAGTTAGTCAACTAAATTTGTTTATTTAAATGTAGCTGAAATAAATTGATTGCAACCACTTACCTTAATTTTTTATTTTTGTTTTGTAAATTCAAAGAATTGTTTTTTTTTTGTTTGTTTTTTCTCAGTGTACTTATATAAACAATTTCAAAAATGTCAAGTGGTGGAAGTGCACACTTCCTTAATTCTAAATAGAAAAAAAATATTTATTTGTTTGTTTTTAATAATAATTTATTATTATTATTATTATTATTATTATTATTATTATTATTATTACAAGCACAACTGCTTTGCTTGGGTTATTTTATGAATAAGAAATTATAACAGCATAAGATTATGGCAAAATACTTTTTTTTTTTTTTAAATTCAGTCTTTTTTATTCTCATGACAGCCACACTATAGCTTGCAATTTTTGACTGCAAAATATATCAAAATGATTTTAATTCAGAAAACTGTAAAAATTCATCATAGGAGTATATATGCCATTTCATGTTTTGTTTGTTTGTTTGTTTGTTTTTGTTTTTTTTAATAACAGGTCCAAAAGAAAAACATTAATGTACTTGTGCTGTAAATAACCCAGAATCCAACATGTTGATCTGATTTTTTTAATCAACAAATAACCATATAACAACTCAGGAACCCTGTACAGGTTATGTACTCATCAAAAGAACAAATGAATAACCAATGTTTTTTTTTGTTTTTTTTTTTTAATTAATAACTTTATTATTACAAATATATTGTAGTAGATCAGAGGTGACATTAGAGGAACAAGCTACATCCATCAAGTCATAGATACTTTGCTGTGAGTGTACAAAGTGTGTGTTTCAGTTTCACCTGAAATCTCAACTCTCCCCACAAATCAAACACCTAAATATACCTATTCAGTTCTGTTATTATGACAATGTAAAATGCTGAAAGGTTTCTGTTTGGGTCAGGAGATTATTAGTTCAGTATAAAAACAATAGGAGTCAATGTGTGTGTGTGTTCACAGCTGGTGGAGTCAGGGAAGCGCTGGGAGCGTCGCCCACCCCTCATAAACTCACAAAGACACTTAATAAGCCCCCTGACGAGTGATGCTTATGGATTTCTGCGCCGCTAATTTCCGTAACTATCACTGTTTGAAAGATAGCCCTGAGGATTTGGGGAGCAGAAGGGCCCTTGTCATAGCCAAACACAAGAGCGGTATTATGCTATATAAAAAAAAAAAAAATCGCTATCCTTGTAACGTCCCTTTCCTCCTGCTAAGCTATCTTGCTTCGATGCTGCAATGTCATTCGAAACATTATATCATAAACATCAGCTATCTGATGTCCACAAAAATATCATGTGAAACATCTCATGAGCATAAAAATCCATATACCGTGCATACCAATGAAAGATAAGGAGAGCGAACTTTGAGAACATAATGTCCTGCAATTGTCTAGTCCACTACAGGAAAAAGTAAAACCGTACGGGTTGTACTTAGCTGTGAAATATGTGATAAAGGTGTTTTGTTACGCTATTGAGCTGGTTTCTCCAGGCCACTGCCCAAAAATCCCTTAATTATATAGTAAAGACACATGCAGGCAACTTGATCTTCAACAGCTGAGCGAGGCTGAGGAGATCAGGACATCGCGATAAAACCATCGCAGCACCCACTCCTCTGGAAAGGGCTCTTCTGTGGGACCGAGCAAATCATGTAGAGCATCCCTGGCCTTTTTACTGGGAATCATGAAGCCACGGCTTGAACTGATTAGCATTGCTCTATACGAACCGTTGGTGAATGAAGTCAAAGCACAGAAACAGTAGGAGAAATGTACATTGTGTCTAACAGATTTTCACGGCTCTAAACCCAGACGCCAGTGTATGGAAAGAGTCTGAACCCGCAGATGTGTTCACTTCTTGTTCATTCGTTTACTCTTGATGGACTGGTTCAGCAGTCTGGTCTTGGATTTACGTGTGATTTACAGCCTTTTTCCACTGTCGGAACCGAGTACATGTCAAACGCTCCCAAATTGGAAGTTGGGTCTGTTTTGGACCGCTGTGACCAAGATCACGTCTTTATGAATTCAGCTGCTCAGCGCACATGCTTTTAACATGACGGAGATGATATGTTCGTCAAATACGACAGCAGCACCGGGGAGTAACTGAGTAGTGATGTTACTATACTCATTAATTATTTGCATAAGTAATGCGATAGTTACTGAGTTGGTTTCTACAGAGCCTTGCACATGACATACAGGCAAATAATATATATTGAATATAATATATTTCCTGATGACTCTGTTCATCGTTATGTTGTCATTATCAAATTTATAATTACATAATTATATCATTTATAGGGTATTTCTTTCTGATTTATCAGGTGCATTTAGTGCAAATTTATTAAATCAGATGGAGCAAGAAATGTGTCTGGGTTTGATGTGTGGCTTTTTAATGATGATGGTTGGTAAATTGCAATTTTGGTGCACAGACAACCACATGGGCAAAATGGTTGCAAAATTGACCTATACACTGTAAAATAAAATAGTTATTTCAACTTAAAATAATTTGTTACCCCACTGACTTAAAATTTTTAGTTTATTCAACTTAAATATTTCAGTTGTCCCTTAAATTAACATTGAGTAACTTAAAATTTCAAGTTGTCTAAACGAAAAATTTTAAGTCAGCGGGGTAACAAATTATTTTAAGTTGAAACAACTTTTTTGAACAATTTTTTTTTACAGTGTAAAACACTGCATTATGCATGCCAGGCCAGTAGTTGGCGATGCCACGTTGTAAAGAAACAATATGCGAACACACAATAATTTTAACAACTTTGCACAATAACTGTTGTTTTCAAAGACTTGCAATTTCCAAAAGGCCCCCAAAACACTTTTTTCATGTAAATTAAAAGCCAAAAGGCATACAAAGTTTTCTATTTTTAGTTAGAAACATTGTTGTGTAAATGCCCGGTTAATAAACGGATCTGAAAAATACACACAACAGGAGATACTCGTTGCAAGGACAGATAAACTGCTGGAACAGCATGTGAACATGACCCTCCATCACCGGACCACTGTGTTGAGCTGCTACAAATAATTTCCTAAAGGTTCATTTTTATCTCCCCATTCTTGAGTTCACACAGAAGTCATGTAACCCTTTTTTTTTCTTAATTTCTTGTGATCTGATGTACCTAAAGCAGGAGCTGCACACAAGACCTGTTTCAGTTCCTCAAAAGCTATTCTAGTCTCAAGAGTCCAGTCCACTGGGTGCTAAGGCCTCAGGCTCCTTCAACAAACTGTTCAGAGGATGTGTGTTCTTTGCATGGTTTTCAACCCAACCACAACTATAGCTAGTCCAAAAAATATACTCATGTTGATTTTAAGCATTTGATAAGTATTGTTGTTCTCCCTATATGTTATATGCTCTATACCCTTATGTAACATATGTAATCAAGTCAACTGACGTAAGCTTTATTGAAAATTAACCATGGTTTTACTGTAGTGTAGTTAAGTTTTTTTTTTTTTTTGGCATATTGATTACCATTTGTATAATCATAGTTTTACTACAAATACCATGGTTAATCTATGGTTAGTTTAGCAAAATGGTACCAAATTTTGGTTTATTTGTGGTTACCATGATTTAACTACAGTAACCATTGTATTTTTTGGTTTTATTTATAGTAAAACCATGGTTAATTTTCAATAAAGCTTACTTCAGTTGACTTGATTACATATGTTGATTGTACTCCAAAAATCTGATTGATTTTTTTCTAAAAAGCAAGAAAACCCTTCAAAAGCAAGATCTTCCCTGTGATACCAGCATTGCTTTGAGAAGTGTATTTGACCTTAATAGACTGTCTGATGACAGCTGTGGATCTTGCAATGCAAATTAACACTCTCATTGTAACGTAACGGGTACGAGGACAAACACTCCAGTCAGAAATGACACAAATGACTCCAAATTGC
This sequence comes from Tor tambroides, assembly GCA_021397915.2. Taxonomy (NCBI): domain Eukaryota; kingdom Metazoa; phylum Chordata; class Actinopteri; order Cypriniformes; family Cyprinidae; genus Tor; species Tor tambroides. Next base: position 16,072 of record JAFVLL020030023.1, read on the forward strand.
TCCCATTCAGATGAGAAAACACCATGATGTTTGCTGGTTTTAGCTTGCTTTTCTCAAAGAACTTGATCCAGATTGTTTACCTGGAACGTTAAAACAACATTCATTTCTAATGGCTTTGCATGCTCCTCCATGGGTGGCTAACATTTCCAATCAATCTTCTCTGATCAATGTTCCCCGGCTCGCTTGATTAATGGATTTGTCATGTTTAGTGTTGTATGTCTGGTCTCTCTGAGCGCTCTCTCCTCCAGTGCCAGAGATGCCAGAGTACCTGGGCCGACGCTGCGGCAGCTGCCAACTTTCTGTCAGTCAGGAATGTAATTAGTAAGAATTAAGCTGCTCCGAGCTAAAGAAAGGGGTCAGCCAGAGCTGGGAAGGTCGAGGCGGGTCATTACCGAGCATTTTCTTCTCAGCCGGGGTGAAAAGGTGTCATGTTTACGTAGCACTGAGGTGGGCTTAGCCTGTGACTTCCATTCTCTCTTCTCTTCCCCTTTAGTCACTCCAGTCTTAATAGCGCTGGCTTTTTAGAGCCATCTGTCACATTGTTTGGTGGTAACTATTTATATAAATGTCTGTTTGCAAGTAGTAATTTTCCTAATAGATTCAATATTTGGTCATTTTTGACTTCTTTTATGCTTAATCTTAGTTCTCTTTAAAGATGACATTAAATCATATTTGACTCCATTTCCTTTCCAATTTCCCATTTTTGCTCTTTCCTATTTATTTACAAATTTGACACGTTCCTAACGAGTATCCATGGTGTTTTTGAACATGATTCATCAGCGTGGATTATTTAGAGGGGAAAAAAATTGTGATAACTAAAAACATGATCGCATAAGTATTCAGCAATCAGGCTACAGTTGCAAAATTCATTAAAGTTTGCGCGGTGTACACAATTAAATATTTATTAGTTGACTTGTCTGCATGGTATAAATGTATATCCAATAGTATATCCAATTTGCACCACATACAAAAACCATATCACAAATCTCAACTTCGTGATTGTTTATATCATCACAAAATATTAACTATATTGTTGCCCATCTCTTGATAATTTACTAAACAGAACTGATGGAGAACGGGACGCTTCTGTTCGTCTGCTGTCAAAATAAAAGTCCCGCCACTGTCACTTTAAATGTCCCACTTCTGACAGACATGGAGAAACAGAAAAAAATAATCCACCAATGTAGATACTAAAAAGAAAATGCCAAATATTAGCTGATATATTGGTCTTAGTGTGATATTGGTTGACCACCAATGCTGATGGTTTAGCCAATCACACACAAACTCATTTACATATAACAATCTTAAAGTTGCACAAACGGCCAATATATGAGGAAAAACTAAATTATAACTATTAAACACCAAGGTTATGGGTTTGATTGCCCTCATTGGGCCAACTCTACCAATAATACCAGTTTTGGTAGAAGCAGCAAATCTCAGTTGTTAATTATGAAGTCACAGGAAGTGAGGTAACCTACAAAACCACCTAGTCTTATATCTGCAAATCCAGAAAGGGGAGGTTAAGGTGATTCTCGTTTATGTCATTGCAAAATATAAACTATAGTATCACCCAGACAGAACTAATGAAGACGGAGAATGGGACACTTTTGTGCATCTGCAGTCAACATAAAAGTCCTGACACTGTCAATTTAAAAGTCCCACTTCCGACACTCACTGGGTAAACAGAAAAAGTAGACATTAAAAAAAAAAGAAAAAAGAAAAAGTTAAATATTGGCTGATATATTGATCTTAGGGTGATATTGGTTGACCACTGATGCTGATGATTTGGCCAATCACACTCAAACTCATTTGCATAGAAGTCTTAAACAAACAGCCAACTGAATGACAGCAAGCAAATGGTAATTAAAAAATAATTATAACTATTCAACACCAAGGTTATGGGTTTAATTGGGCCAACTCTACCAAAAACACCAGTTTTGATAGACGCAACAATTCCTAGGAGTGATTATGGAGTCACAGGAAGTGAGGTAACCTACTAAAGTAGTTAGTCTTATATCTGCAAGTCCAAAAAGGGGGAAGTTAAGGTGATTCTTTGACCTCTGGGTATGGTCTATAACTACTACTGAGAAAGTGGGATTGTGTAACTCCAGAGCCTGTGGTAATTACCTCTGTCCAGCACAGACACACAGACATGAAGTCTGCAATGAGCGACACGACTTTATCAGAGGCCAGAGAACAGACTCCACACGTCTCAGTTTCCTCGCTGCAGCTGGGCTTTTATTGCGTCTATGCGGAGGGGATTTCCCACACGGAGCAGCGAGCTGTCAGAGCCTGCGCTCATCTTCAATGAGCGGCTAAAGCAGCGGCAGGACGGCCCAGAACTACCTAACAGTTTTCTCAGTGGCATCAGAACGCCTCAATGACCTAACGAGGGATTTACAGCAGCACCATGTGAAACGAACGCCAGTTCTTTCCTTCCTTTGTGTCATCCTTCTTTTTCACAAATTATGAGATTGATCGTCTCAGTTTCCCCCTGTCCTCTTGCATTTCACTTAAGTGCCGCTTTTATGGTCTCGCTGAGGGCTCGGACACAGAGCGCGTTTTTAAATGTGTGTGGTTTCTATAAGGGGAGCAGTTATATAAAAGGCAAGAAGAATGATAGAGCAGAGTCGTGGGGGCTGCGCACAAACACATGATGAAGGAGGTGCTGTAACGATGAGACGCGAAAGACAGCAGGGGGAAGAAGAATGAAAAGAAGTAATGGAGCGACTTTAAGAGCAGATAAAGTTATTGTGAAACTCCACTAGACAACGCATACAAATGATGGGTTTAGGCTGATCTGATGCATATGGGGAATGATGTAGAGATGTCCCTGCCACGTCATTGCATTCAGGCAGCACTCTATTGCAGATTTAGGTATGTCAGCTGTAATCGACAGGCTGTGCTGACGACACCTTCGCTTCAGCACCAGGTTCCTATCGCCTCGTCTCATACAGTGCGACGTGTCAAGAACGCATCAAAGTCAGATTTCATTACAAAATCAAATGAAAAATCAAATAAATTTTAAGCATTTTTTTTTGTATTATAAAATTATTTTTATGACACTTCTGAATATTTTCTCCATTTTTTTAAAAATCATTTTATCATTCGCATTCTAATTTTCATCATTTTAACAATTTAAACGGCCCCACTTTATATTAGGTGGCCTTAACTACTAGTACTTACTTAAAAAAAAATAAACAAGTACAATGTACTTACTGTGTTCATACTGCATTGCAAAACACTTTTGCTGTTATTGAGGTGGGATAGGGGTAAGGGTAGGGACAGGTTTGGTGGTATGGGAAGGTTTAAGGTGTAAGGGATGGGTCAACAGTGTAATTATAAATGTAATTACCAAAATTAATTACAGATGTAATTGCATGCAGATATTTTTAAAATGTAAATACAATGTATGTATGTACACAATAATTGCATTGTACCAAATGATTAATTTCAATGTAAGTACATAGTAGTTAAGGCCACCTAATATAAAGTGGGACCATTTAAACTAATCAAAACGAAATTAAAATTATTACACCAATAGCAATTAAATTAAAGGCAGTACAGCAAATACTACTATGATACATTACAAAACAAACAAACAGTGAATTGTATTTAATAATTGTTTTTTTAAATTAAATGTAATAATTTGGGAAGTACCTCATTGCCATAAAATAATGTAACAATGCAAAAATCCTAATAGTCCTAAAAAACAGGTTAAATTATTTTTAGTCAAAAACAGATTGATTGATTGATTGATTGATTGATTGATTGATTTGTTTATTCCTTTGCCTGTCTGTCTGTCTGTCTCTCTATCCATCCATCCATCCATCTATCTGTCTGTGAAATATGAGTCAGGCACGTTCTTGACAGATTTCATGAGATTAACTTCACAAAATTATTATTCTTTTTTTATTTACTTATTTATTATACAATAAATAAACTAAAGTTTAAAAGGGTTAAAAACATATGATTAAAGGAATATTCTCATTTATTTTCAGAAGATATTAGAAGAGATTATCAGAAGATAAACGTTAACCGAAATAATAAAAATAAGAAGAACTTATGTAAGCTAGCTTTCAAGGCAACATTTTGGTTTAGTTTAATTTGAAGTACTAAAATTAAAACTAATAAATAAAAGTTGATAAATAATAAAGACTTTTCATTTTTTTTAATGTAAACAAAAAATAAATTAAAATGTTGAAAACACATTTTAAGTGAAAACTGAAAATATTAAAATAAAAATCAAACTATTAACAAAAACTATAAGATTTCACTGATACAAAAATAGCACAGACTGCAACAGAAAATAACACTGACTCACACCTTCGTTTGTAAACAAACAGGCAGTGTGTGTACAGTAATGCATTTCCAGTGGAAAGCTGATGGGTTTAAAACAGAAATGTGAGCCTTATGTTTTTGCTGAAGCACTTGTATGGGTTATTCAGTAAACAAGCTATAAAGTTGTCTAAATCGTACTTTTGAGATGACACTATTTGGTGCAGGAACTTCTGGTGTTACTGATGCAGATCTTGGTATTACAATTCCTTGTTACAGGTTTTGTTCTTCTCGGTATTACACTCTTAAAAATAAAAGTTCTTTATTGGCATCAATGGTTCTATGAAGAACCTTAAACATCCATGGAACCTTTCAAATGCAGAAAGGTTCTTTAAAATGGTTCTTTTAGGAACTGTTCACTGAAAGGTTCTTTGGGGAACCAAAAATGGTTCTTCTATGGCATCACTGCAAAAACACCCTTTTGAACCTTTATTTTTAAGAGTGTATGAGTTACTGTATAATAAAAACGGCAAGTCGTGATTTGTAAACCTTACTTGCCTCTGGCTATTGGGCTCAGGTACGCCTGTGCTCCAGCACACATCTGCTAAAGAGTGACCCGTCCTATCCCGTCCCGTCCGGCCCCCCGTCACACACACCCTGCCAGTGTTTCATTAAAGGATGGGTGTAGAGATGGTTCTGCTCTTTAATGAGCACTGCGGGATTGGATCCAGACCCGCCAAGCTGCCAGAAACAGGATGGGTGTCAGCCGCCTTCTACTGTTCATAAAACAAGGGGCGCGCAGACACACACGGTCAACCGCGCACATGTGGGACTCGATTTCCTTCGGCGAGGTAATGGGCGACCCATCTCCTCAATGAAGATATATCCTTCATCAGAATGATGCTGGACCTTTAAGACAAGGGCTGCTATACGGGCCCACTGGCTCTCACATCTGGCTCTCATCAGCGGCAGACGTCAGGTTTTTTGGGTGAGGGGATTCGGGAGGGGAAGTCGGGACGGAGGGGGGTGCATTGGTATTGACTTGATTCAATTACTCGCACCACTGTGAGGGAACGGCACCTCAAGGGAAGAGAGAAAAGGAAACGCATCACTGCCCTTACACTGCGCTACGAGGAAGCCAGTTTATTAGCATAAAGTCTGCTGACTTTATCACTTTGGCCAAAAACGGAAAGAAAAAAAAATCCAATAATTGGCTCTCTCATTTCACACCTCTACCAAAAAGATGACATTTACATTTTAATAGTGTCGGACTGATAAAGGTAAAGGGTCAAACAAATATGTGTGGTGATCGGATTTCATTTCTTATGTCCCAGCCTGAGGTAAACTCACCTTTAAAGGCTTGATGACTTCTTTCTGTTCTTTTTATGGAAAGAGTGGTGAATTGTTGGGCAGATGTTCATAAACATTTTCTAAAGGAACAACACTTTCATGCACACTTAAACTCCCAATGCATGTAAAAAAAAAATCATGCAATCCGTACAAAAGGTTCATAACAGAAAAAAGGCACTTCCCTCTCAGGGACTTGTGTAATACAGGGCGACATTTATCATTCAGAGGAAAAATCCAGGTAAATGTGTGTGTTTCAAGAGGAAAAGGTGGGCCGCCTTATTAATAATGCATACTTTAAGAAGGTGCCTCAATATAAATATTACACGTTTGGTTACAAATATTTCTGAGGATAACTTAAATGGACAAAAAATACACTGTACAAAACAACAACAACAACAACAACAAAAAATAATAGTAATAATAAAATGACAGTAAAAAAAAAAAAAAACAGTAGATGTGGTTGCCATAACTTTACCATAAAAAAAAAAATAAAAAAAATCAGTGGCAACATCTACTTTTTCTACAGATTTATCTTAAATTTACAATAAAAAAAACCCTGAATGTTTGGTCACACTTTATTTTACAGTCCAAATCTCACTATTAACAAACCTTTAACTACGGCTTTTGCCTCAATAAACTGCTAATTTGTGGCTTATTAATAGGTAGTAAGGTAGTTGTTAAGTTTAGGTATTTGGTAGGATTAGGGCTATAAAATATGGTCATGCAGAATATGTGCTTTATAAATACTAGAGCTAAATACTAATAAGCAACTAGTTACTAGTGAGAATTGGTCCCTATATTAAAGTGTTACTGAATGTTTTTCATTAACTGAACTACTGTTAACAAATTAATAAATTAATATAAACTAATGTTAATATTCCAAATTATTAAAATCTGACAACAACCTTAAAACCACAGGTGGCAAAGAGAAAGCCACATAATAAAATAAAGTTAATCACAAGTAGCTTTTTTCATAAGCTAAGATAAATAGTAATATATAAAAGGCTGTATATAAAAAAAATACATTATATATATATATATATATATATATATATATATATATATATATATATAATATATAATCTCTACATTTAATATTACTTTAAAGTAGTTTAGTTTAGTAGTTTAACTAATTAACAGGTTTTTACCACAGTATATTTACAGCATTTTACCATTAAAATTATGATTATTTTTCCAGTGATCAAATTATCATTGTATGCAAAGACAATATAATCGTTAAAAATTGCCAGTACATTTTTTAAAAACTTTTTTAACTTTTCTACATTATAAGTTTGAGATCAACCTCAGATCCGGGTCACGGCACCAGATTTCTATATGTGAAATCATGAGAATGTGACCGTCCTGTCAATGTGCTCAGTGTGCTTACAGCTTACTTCCCTGTGTCTGATTTCCGTCTATCACTCTATCAGAGTCCCAGCAGCTGCAGGGGCTGCTGGGATACGCAGATACATATCTAACACAGATGTATCAGTTCATTTAACACTGCCGTCTGCTACCGTTCTCTCAGAAGCACATGTACTGTAAATCTCGGTAATATCTGTCAGGCTCATCGCAACATTCTCACATATCTAATTTTACTGGCGTCTGAATGAGTTACACGTGTTGGCGCGGCCGCACTAACATCATGCTAGTATAAATAATGCATTCCTGTGTCAGATGCAAACATGCAGCCCTTTGCAACAATTCCCTAGTCACTGACTCCATGTGTGTGTGTGTGTGTGTGTGTGAGTGTGTGTTCTCTCCATCCAGACCACAGACCAAATGACTCTGCCTGCAGTTTGAATTGGAATCAATTCACTAGTTTGCAGACGAACGTTATTGTGGTTAAGGGGTTAACAAAACCTTCAATGACCCCCTGCTCAAAACTCCCTCCCTCTCCCTTCCTCGTACACCTCCTCCTTCCCCAAACTAAGAAGAACCATCTTGAGTTAACCACAAATTTGGACTGCGGCTCACAGCACTTCAATATCACGACAATGTCTCTGAACATGAACAAGTATCCCTCGATTCGAGATATTAGACAACAAATGCAGGTAAAGTACGTGGAGAACGCAGGGAGTCCGAAGCGACTTTTGTAGACGAGGAAAAAGATGGGGAAATAAAGCGGATTTGGCAGGGACAGCGTGTGCCGTAGGGAAACGGTGAAATATCAGCGGGTTTTCTGTTGAGGCGAGAGCTGATAAAAGAGAGGTTCTTTTATGCGAGGGGGCAGAAATTCACATGGCTTTCTCACGCCTCTCAATCTCCCTCGCACCGAAACAGACCTGCATCTCGCAATATAATACTACTCCTGCACAGACCGAGAAAAAAATCCAGCAACGATTTAAACTCTCAATTTCCTCTTTCGTTTAAGAGCATTTGTAACCTTCACTTATAGAGGCTGAGCGTGAAGGTATCAGAGCAACCAGTCATTCCTTCACAGCGTTCTAGACAGAAATCTCTGCTGCGACTGTCACAAGGAATTAAAAACCAAAAATCAAAGACTGACCCAAAAGAAAAAAAATACACATTTATAAAGAAATGATTTAATAAAAATATAAAATGTTAGATAAATAAATGAATAACATGAGAATATTGATGAAATTAGTCCTTGGATTATACAGACATTCATATCTCTAAATATTAAGGCTAGTATTTAGTATTAAGACCAAAAAATTGTCAAACATTTATTTAATTTAATTATTTTTATATGATATAATTTGAGGAAAATAATAAATATTAAATCAATAACAAATAATGGGACTAAATGCTGTAAATTATTTAGAGTAATAATATAAAATATTAAATAAAATACATAATAAAGAATAGAAAGTACATGAAATAATCCATAAATAAACACACAAATAACACACTTCTCACTCAGTAGAGTGAGAACTTTACAGATATGCATTTTACAAATATTCTATAAATATTAAGGCCAGTAGTTATCATTAGGATCAAAAATGTCATTTTTTTCTGATTCCACTAAATTATCAAATACTAAAACAAAACAAAAAAAATATATTGAAAACTATTACATCAATAAAATAGACTATAAAGATTTTAAATAATAGAAAGTACACAAAGTAATAAATAAATACACTTTGCTTCAAGCAAACAATCAATAAATCAATAAATAAGAGTGAGAATATTGATGAAATTAGATTTTAAAAATATTCATATATGTGTCATGCATGTTTCTGAACATAATTTCATTTTAGTAAAATAATAAATATTAAACCAGCAAAAAGAAGGACCATATTGGGGATAAGTTGTCCTTGGATTGTTTGTAGTTGTTTAAATTTTTTTTTAAAAAAAATTAAAAATACACAGGGATTTGTGGAGAAAGTAACAGTTCAGAGACATGCATTCCTCCTTCTGCCAATAATGCGCTACTGTTCTTATTTGAAGAATACTAACATAAAATGATGAGAAGAAGAGCATCTCTTGAAGCGAGCGCAGGCTGTCTGTGTTGTAAGGCAGCTTCACTGAGATCAGAAAGTGTTGAATGGTAGCTAAGGGGGGCTAATTTGTAAGAGCCACATTCACTGTATCGTTTTCAGGGCGCAGCGGGGGAAAGCCAAACATTCAGCAGTTGTCTAAACAGATTCAGACATGCAAGCTTTATCCAAAACATCCTCTGTTACTTCTCTGTCATTGTTCCAGAAAGCGTTTGCTGGCCTGTTGTAGCTGTTTGTTTTGGTATCTGAATTTGTTGGGATACTGTAAGTATGATACATCACAGTGCACCAGTGCACAGTTCATACAACACAGCAGAACAACAGAGGGGAATGGAGAAGTGCTTTGTTTACTTGCACTGCAGAACTGCGTATTTGGATTTTATGGCACATTGCTTCAGTATAGTGCTTGTTTTATGCTGTATAAGGCGTAGTGGTTCAGTCCCCATGACCAATCCAGCACACACACACTGGGCTTTGGCAATAGAGGGCGCCTGTGCACAGCAGGATTTCCTGCAGCAGAGCTGCTGCCTTTCACAACACACACACGTCGATACAGGCCAAAAATTCAAAGCATTAAGTCCCCAAACTCAATGAAATTCACAAATGAACCCAACTGAACATTCGAGGGTCAGGACCTTCAGCCGGAGCGCCACAACGGTGCTCAGTCAAGCCGTGAGTATCACGTTTGAAAGTGACGTCATAACGTGGATGCAAGTAAACAGCAGCGATGGAGGCCGGAGTGAACGAGGGGTTTAGGGTTTCTGCTGTGACGTTTGTTTATACTGTTGTTGCTGTCTAATGCAAAGTAAGCTGTTAAGGGGGCTTGGGACGAGAACTCGCCTTCCCCGTCTTGCCTTGCCATGCCTTATCATAATACACAAACTAATTGTAGCCTCCTGCGATTGTTTGAAACACGCCCGCTCCGCTTTCCTTTTTTTTTCTCGGCGAGCGCGGAAACCAGGTTTTTTTAAAAACAATATGCAGCTCTGGAAGAGAGTTGATGGGAGGGAGGTCCCAGCGCCTTTCAGCACGTCTCCGTAGCAACACAAACAGACCTTTCCTCCCGGTGAGACCACAGGAAGTGGAGAGAGAATGGCCCTGAGTGCTGCGAGCGCACTGATACTTCAGCACATGTCAACCTGCTGGGTCCTGACCCCAGACCCCACACCCCACAGATTCACAATATATGCCATTCGTTTTTAGATACATTAGTGGTAAAATGTTGCCTGTTCGTTGTTGGACACTGTTGAGGAAATAGCTGGTAAAGACACATGTGTTGCTCTACATGGAATTTCTTGAACATTTTTTTTATGAAATGTTGCCAAATATAAGAAAGTTAACAATATACTTGCCAAAATAAGTTAAGCATGGTTCAGCTATGATCAAATTGCACCCTATGCATTATTTAAAGCATAAAGCATTATTTAAAGCAAAAAAAAAAAATATATATATATATATATACATACATTGTTTTCAATATTTGTATGCAGTTCTTCCAAATACAAGAAACTTATTTAACTTTTTTAGGACATAAAATTACATAGGTAAAGTTGCACCCTATTATTTAATGCATTAATAAATACAAAACAAGAAAAACAAAATAAAGCAAAGCAAAGCAAACAAAAAACAAACAATGGCATTCGTAAAAAAAAAAAAAAAAAAAAAACATAAACAAAAAACACGACTGAATGTTGTTTCCCAGTTTCCAATCACAATTCAAATTATTAGTGGAGAATAGCATGCTAAATAGCATGCATAATACGGTCAGACATGGGGGTTAAAACAAAGCAAACAAAAACCAAACTAAAACAAAATAAAAGCAAAACAAAACAAAACAAAACAAAACAAAACAAAACAAAACAAAACAAAACAAAACACTGGCATTCATAACAAAACCCCAAAACAAACAATGCCATTGAAATTTGTTTCCCAGTTTCTCCTACCATCACAATTCAAATAATTAGTGCAGACTTGCATGCTGAATAAACATTTGTATGAAATACTGCAGATACAAGAGATTTACCAATGTACTTTACAAAATACATTTTCAAGACATACAATTTCTCAATTTGTACCCTATGTATTATTTAATGCATTATTAAAAACAAACCAAAAACAATGATTGAAACAATGTTGTTTACCGGTTTAAATAATTAGTGCAGACTAGCATGCTGAATAGAGTTGGAGCATCCTCTCTATGACATCAAGCAATATTACGTAAGGCATTTTATGACTTGTTCTTCCCCGACACCCCTGTTGAGCTCCTCAGAGCGCTCATACGAGGAATGGGACTCAATGGGCAGGTCATCCAGGATAACCCCCATATCCTGATTGCTCATATAACATGCCCTCTGCTACTAAACAAGGAAATGGCAGCCAAGTTAGTGCTCAGAGTCTCCTGACTGGTGAACAGCACAGACCGAGACAGGCATTTATTTTCACACAGCTGCTTTCAAAACATTTGAAAGTCCACTGTTTTTAGAGAATGCTACTTTTGATTGTTCCTAAACTTTTATATCATAACTGGAAATGTACAGTGACTCTGACACTAAACACCTGTGTATCTACAGTAGCTGCTGTGTACAGTACACTACCACTCAAACGTTTGGGGTTGGTTTGATTTTGAAGTGTCTTTGAAGCTTACCAAGGGTGTATTTATTGGATCAAAAATACTCTACAATTTTAATATTGTAAAATATCATTACAATTTCAAAGAAGCTTTTTTTAAAATTTAATTTATTAATGTGATGGCAAGGTCTTCAGAAATCATTCTAACTATGCTGATTTGCTCAAATATGTTAAAACTATGTTTTTTTGTTTTGATTTGTTTCGTTTCGTTTTGTAGGGATCATTTGATCAATACTTTAAAATAATAACATTTATTTGAAATAGACCTTTTTTTTTTTTAGTTTAAATATCTTTACTGTCACTTCTGATCAATTTAGTGCCCTTAATGAATAAAACTATTATTTTTCAATAAATTCTTACTGACCCATTCTGAACAGTAGTGTATATCACTGTACAATACTTGTAGAAACTAGTTAACTTTCATTTTTAAATTTAACCTGAAAATGAATTGAAATTTAAACCTTTAATTATTCATTACTTGTATTCATCAATAACTTTTATTTATTTGTTTGTTTGTCTGTTTATCTCTCTCTCTCTCTCTCTCTCTCTATATATATATATATATATATATATATATTATGTAGTAACATTTATGTTATAAAAGCAGTAAATCACTTTAGGTTATGCAATAATATGAAAGACTCTCTTTAGTAATACATAGCTTTATTGCTTATATTTGATCAAAATGTGAATTACTACTTTAAAGGAACTTTCTAATTGGTTCATTTATTTGTTAGTGAACGTGCTGACCTCTGCTAACCGTTCATTGCTGTGGATCAGAGAGGACTGGAGCTCGTGGCTGGTGTGCTTTAAGATCTCATTAGTCTCCAGCTGAAGAGCAACGGCTCTGTTTGACTGGGTTTGCTGACCAGGTCAATGGAGGCACTTTTGTCTTGACTAAGTGTGCAAGCGCTGGCAGATTCATGTGTTCTCCGAGCGCCCGTGACGACACGGTGTCTAAATAACTGCAAAACGCCAAAGCGCGAGCAGAAGAGAGAGAATACGTGCATGAATATCTCTTCTACCATCCCTACTGCGCCATGTGCAATAAAACACAGCCAATCAGGAGAGCGGTGGCATTCTTTAACTCTCAGGACTCTCTCAAAAACTCTGAAAACCGCTTTTTTTCTTCAATATCTTCCTTCTGCACACACTTTCCTGTCCTTCCCCTTCACATTTTCTAACAATGCTTTGAGAAGCACTCTCTTCACTGACTGCTGCCCTTCCCTACAGCTCTGTTTGGATTGAACATTGTGTCTTTGTGAGCATGTGTGTAAGTAATAGATGTCTGATAAATGTTTTATTATCATGACCTCTTTGTGTGTGGATATCACATTGGAGCCATCATTCATCTTCTGTCCCATTCAGTCAATATTGCTTTAAGGGCTGAATCATTTGCTGGAATGAGGCATGGAAGTATCACTGAAGGACTTCCTGTTGAAGAATAGCTGCACCTGCATTTGCATTTGAACACACAATCAGACACGTTTATGAAATAGTTCACCTCGTGTCATCCCGGAACCACACTCCTAAAAATAAAGGTTGTTTTTTGGAATCTATGCTTCCAAGAATGTTTCCAGTGCACAAAAGGTTCATTATACTGAGAATAAAATAATAATAATAATAATAATAATAATAATAATAATAATAAGAGAGATTATGTATGTTCTTCACATTGGGGGGGGGGGGGGGGGTTGTTTACTTAGAGGTTCTTGGTTCTTCTATTGTTTTAAAAATAAAATTAAAATAAAATAAAATAAAATAAAATAAATTACAATTGAAAAAAAAATTAAAATTGAAAAAAGAAAATCAAAATATAAAATATAAAATTAAATTAAATTAAAAATAAAACTGAATTAAAATAAAATAAAATAAAAGACAACATACAGTAATATAAAATATTAAATATTAAATTAAATTAGATTAAATTGAAAATAAAATAAAACAACATCAAATCAAATCAAATCAAATCAATTAATATAAATAATAAAAATAAAAATAAAATTGAATTAAAATTTAAAAAAGACAATTAAATACAAAATTATAAAAATAAAATATAAAAAATAAAACAAAATTAATCTAAAAATAAAACTGAATTAAAAATAAAATAAAATAAAAGACAACATACAGTGATATAAAATATAAAATCTTAAATAAAATTGATCAAATAAAATAAAGTAAAACTATTTCATCAGTTGAGTCCAATTGGAAATGAATACTAAAAGGTAATATTAGATGTTTTTATGTTTTAAACAACATGCATAATAATCAAAACACTGTTATTATGAGCAGAAAATAAAGTTAACTAGTAATTTCAAAGTTTTAGTCGCCTTTCCTTGCCATCTACAAATATGTACTTTTTTTCTAATTAAAGCATTGTTTACTATAAAATGCTTCTAGCATGATGATTAATAGTGCTAAATGCTACATTATTAAAAAAAAAAAAAAAAGTCTTGTCAGAAACCTGGTGTTTGTAGGAATGTATATGCATTTCATTTTGCTGTGAAACATTTTATACATAATAATGCCCAAAAAACTGGAAGGACTTTTCTTGCTTCAACATAATACATTATATGTGTTTGCCCAAACAAACACACACAAACCCCGCTGTACGAGAGGTGAGTACACTCACACGCTTCGCCGCTGGCCCTCAGAGCAGCACACGGCAGTTTATGGGGTATGAGAGTCGGCCCCGGGGCAGATCTGATGTCCAAGAGCGGGACACTTTGATGAATAGCCAGTTTATTGTGCTGTCAAGCTCTGCGTGTCTGTTGGGAAATTGCGGCGGCCGGGACAACCCAGCTGATTACCAAACCTGCGACCTTGCTGATGATCAATCAACCTGATTGGCTATGGCAAATATGCTTACCAATAGAGAAGAGAAAAATAGATTACAGCACCGCACAAGGGTCTGGAAAGGGGGGCCAGGGTCAAACAAATGAAACATGAATGAATGAGAGAGGTCAGAGTATCCTGACAGAGGAAAGAATGGCTAATATCTCACTCCAACACAAACACACGGACATATATACAGCAGCAGGCCACGTTCTCAGGGCTTCTGAGCAAGCATGCTTAAAAGAGTACATAACCTATGTGCAAAACATCTAATCGTTGTGTTTAAGAACAAGCTGCCCTCTTTGGACGGAGATAAAATGTGTGTGTATGTGTTTGGCAGTTGTTTTGATCAACGTGTTTGACACAGAGGTCATCTTTAATACACTTTGATCTGGTGTCCAGCCGAGCGCATCTTGCTTTGGCACGGCCGACATGACGTACGCACTATCAAACTGGCCTTTAATAGCCATTCTCTCTTCATTTTCTCCAGCCCAGGGGGACAGGAAGGGGAGAAGGGGAGAATGGCTCATTTTTTATCACTAACTACATTGTCTACGAAGGCGCTTACGATCGTTTTCAAGAGGTCGCCACCACTTGGTAAAGGGGCAAGTTGTCACACCATTTATTTCAGTGAATATTTCTTATGATATGTATTTTTTTATATAGATTTTTGAAACTTAGAAGCACATTTTAAGGTCTTACAACAAAAAAATTGTCAAAATGTAGTGAATTGTTAACAGAAGGGTAAGGTAACATATAAAAACACGGTATTGTACAAAATGCATAAATATACAATATTTAAAGCATGCTAATTTCCTCACCCTGACAGTTATGAAAATCATTTAACTTATGGTTTTTTTTGTTTTTTTGTTTTTTTTTGGGCTGACTTATGCTCATCACAGCTGATCAAACATGCAATAAAACATTTTCTGCATCATTACTCCAGTAATGTCACGTGATCCTTCAGAAATCATTGTAATATGCTGATTTCCTTAATATTTTTGAAATAAAATTGGTTTGCGACATTATAAATATATTCATTGGCACTTTAATTGATTTAATGCACCCTTGCTAAAAACATTATTTATTTTTTAAAATTATTAAATATTAATTTTTACTTGTAGATTAATTGAATATATTTTAAAGGGTAATTTATTCCTGCTATGCAAAGCTGAATTTTCAGCATCATTACTCCAGTCTTCAGTCTTCATCATTAATATATATATATATATATATATATATATAAGAAACATATTTAGAACATATTTTGATGATCTCATTCTAATTTAAGAGAGTTTTGGGGGGGAAAATGATGTTTAAAGCTAACATAAAATCACTTGTAACTGGACTTAATTGGTCTAATGCATGCAACTGAGACTATAACGTTTCACAATTTTAAATACCTATAATACTGCTTAAAAATGTAGGAAATGGGCTACAAATAAAGAGAAAATGAACATTAAACCAACTTATGGAAGCGAGCCGTCCTTCCCTCCAACCCCCGCTTTCAGTCTCTCTCTCCCTCTCTCTGAAGTTGAGAGCAAAGATATATAATTTCTCCAAACACAAGAGATGGAATCAAAGTCCATTTCTCCATTCTCTCCCCCGTCTCCGCCGTCAATCATCTCACAGTGAGCGACGTGTGGAAGTGGCGGGCCGAGGAAGCCATGCGGTGCATCCCTGGAGTTTTATATATTCCGGGAAAAGATGCAGGCGCCGCACGGCCCTCATTAACAACGATCCACCTCGACCTCTCAGGCAGGTGCTACTGTAATTAACTATTGTTTGACTATCAAAAAGTCGGCCGCTGATTAAATGCACTATAAATGCAGAGGAGCACTTTCTGGGCCGCCGTAATTTCAGAGGCAGCGTGCGCACGCTGGGACCCTTTCAGCTCGGCCCCTGCCTCCAGCGCGAGCTAAGAGCCTGTTGCCAGCGGTAATCAAAACTCACATGTACAGAAAAGCTTCCCGCGCTTCGGCTCAAGCAGCGCGCCTTCCATTACAAACGTGTTACTTTATGAAATCCGCCCAAAAACGCGCCTTCTCCAGGCAATTGAATGGCATCTCTTTAGTGATTAGAGCCACAATAATGGGCACCCCTGCTATTAGGGCTCTAAGTCCATTTTATTGCTAATTCATTTATGTGCTGGTTCAGAAAATACTTGACGCAAATCACCTGCTAAGAAGTCATGTTTGTCAAGCCGCCGTTGCCATTATGGGTGAGATCTTAAATCAAATCCCGCGTAATGACAAAAGGGAACGGGTGGTAAAGCGGCTTACGAGGGCCTGATAACTCCGAGAAAGCATTATTGTGATCAAAGATGAAAATTTACCAACTAATCATCTTTTCTTGTAAATGAAGGCATGTGCTTTGAGCACCTGGAAAACCCTGTCAAACATACCGGAAATGCACGGCAAACATCATCTTATTAATATTTCTGTCATGTTATCCAGATATCTAAACATTCTTAAATCAAGACACGTTTGCTTGAGAAGCAAAATGACTTAAAGGGACAGTTCATCCAAAAATTAAATTATGTCATTATTTACAAATTGTTTTAAACCTGAATGAGTTTCGTTCATCGACTGAACACAAAAGAAGATATTTTAAAGAATGCTGGCAACCAAACAGTTGCCGATCCTCAATGACGTTTGTTTGTTTGTTTGTTAGTGTATTTATTTATTTATTTATTATAATTTAATTTAATTTAATTTAATTTAATTTTTATTTTATATTATTTTATTTTAATTTAATTTTTATTTTATTTTATTTTATTTTATTTTTTTATTTTATTTTATTTTATTTATTTCTATGAAAGTGCATGGGGACCAGCAACTATTTGGTTACCAATGTTCTTCAGAATGTCTTCTTTTGTGTTCAAGAGAAATAAGAAACTCATACAGGTTTGGAACAACTTGAGGGTGAGTAAATTATGACAGAAATTATGACATTTGTGTGTGTGTGTGTGTGTGTGTGTGTGTGTGTGTGTGTGTGTGTGTGTGTGTACTTATTTATGTTACAGTGTGAGAAGGATAATAAAACCTGAAATTTTTTACATTGTGTGCCTGCGGTCCCCACGAGGGAAAAAAAAAGTAAAAATAGTGAAAGTGTAACAATGCAAACAGGTTTTCTGTAAAGGGTAGGTTTAGGGTTAGGGGATAAAAATATTGTTTGGTCAGTATAAAAGTAATAGAAGTCTATGGAAAGTCCCCACAGTTCACAAAAACAAATGTGTGTGTGTGTGTGTGTGTGTGTGTGTGAACTATCCCTGTGAGATATTAAACAAGAAAAAAATATCATACCATTTTTTGCAGTGTGCATTTACTGAGACAAAAACAACTGCATGTTCCATTCATTTCTCCTTTGCTTAAAATGCGCAGGCCTACAAATCCAAAATTTCTCCTTTACACACTCACACACAAAATCATACAGTAGGAAAACCTTGCAGGTGGAATTGCAGGAGCGCTTCGATCAAAATAAATGGCGGTGCTTTGTCTGTATTGCTCTGTATTGTGAATTATTGCACCGGGGTCTTTGTGATTTCCTGACTAATGTTCTGCATCGCATCATGTAATAGCACATTTTATATGATAATGCCTGCATTAAGGGGGAATTTGCATTTTTTCCATCTGCTTGTGTTCTGTGTCCGGTCTGTATCATTTGGTTCATTTATGTGTTCTACAGACAGAGAGAGGTACATAGACTCTATAAACCTTCAGAGGAAATCAAATAATATTTTTTACTTCTATACTTATTTAGCAGAACATGATGCCAAGGACTTAAGCGCATGCAGTCACAGTCCGGGTCTGAAACCCCTTCATGGTCTTTATTCTCTTTTCATCATAGCTGTGTATAATGTGAATGGGCTGTTTCACAGACTGAAGGGATTATTGGGGATGAAGTGAAAGGCAGGAGACGGCCGTATTGTCCCGAGCATCTCTCCCCGCCTGCCCCCTGCTTTGGCTAATCATTGTTTCTCAATCAGATAATTCCAGTGTCGAACCCTCCTCTCGACGAGCAGTCGGTAATTAACACGACACTCTCGCCCCTCCTCACTTTAATGGCTTAATTAGGGGTGACAGCCTAACAACCTTGTTTACTCAATTGCTTTTCCTCTTTAATTATCCTAATGACTGGCGGATATTCAGACCGTCCTGTTCCTCCGCGTTGCTTTATTTAATGAAGCCTGCTGTTTGTGACACTAAACGATCTGTGTTTGTGCTGATGAAGGCAGTGATGAAGGCCTTTCGCACCCTGAGAGTCACGAGGTTATGTCGCCACACGCCGCAATGTGTAACCGACGCTGATCATTAGGTCCTAATTAACAAATAGGCCGCAACTGTTCATTTGCATAAATGAATGTTTCCATCCTAGAGGCAAAATAAACTGGGCTTAATTTCTTTAAATAAAGAACTCTGTTTTATCTGGGTCATAACACACACACACACACACACACACACACACACATACATATATATATATATATATATATATATATATATATATATATATATATTTTTTTTTTTTTTTTATTGTGTAAAAACTGCTAAAATTAATTGCCAATTTATCTCTATACTCTATTTACACTCCTAAAATAAAGGTCCCGAGTTTTTTTTTTTTTTTCATTTATTTACTTTTTTATCATTTATTATTGATTGATTGATATTTATTCATTTGTTGCAATTCCATAAAACAATTCTGCGTTCCACAAATAACCTTTTAGTGCGCATTTCCTAAGATATTTTTTTTTCTTATTGTGAAAAACATTTGAATAATTTAAAGAGCAATTTTTAATTATAAAGGACCTTTATTTAAAAAAAAAATACTTATCTTTATTTATATAATGAGGCAAGATAATGTCTCATTTTTAATAACTCTACAGAATGTGTTATGTTTATCAACAATCTTTAAATGTCAAAACTGTTACATTAATTTTACATACTAAAAACTGATAATTGAAATTTGATATTTGTTGAAATTTCTGCATAAATAATTTTTCTATGAAGCACATTATAGATTCGCTGGAGGCTTAATTACGTGCTAATATTTATTACAATTTAGCTTTATTTAGCTTGAGATGCATTTAAATACAATGTTCATCAGAGAGGATTCGGTAACACTTTATTTTAGGGTCTCTTAACTAATTGCTTATTAGCATGCATATTACTAGAATATTAGTAGTAATTAAGCACATATTAATGCCTTATTCTACACAACCTTATTCTACATCCCTAATCAATACCTAAACTTAACAACTACCTTACTAACTATTAATAAGCAGCAAATTAGGAGTTCATTGAGGGAAAAGTCATAGTTAATAGTTAACAAGTGTTCCCTATTCTAAAGTGTTACAGAGGAATCTTACAAAAGTAATAAAAAATCATGTTATCAAACTGGAAAAGGCTCCCTTTTTAAACAACAACCCAGCCAAAGACACGATGGCTGATGCTGCATCAAATCAAGAGCTTTCTTATGGAAACAAACTGCTAGCATCAGCTGATCTGAGTCCGAGCAGGCGATAGAGGGTGATGCAGGCTCTTTTCCTCTCGCTCAGGCCTTCTTTGCGGGATTCTAGCGAGGTTGTCCCGAGACGCCCGCCACTTTCTACATGTATAATTAATGATAAATCTCCAAAGCCTAAGCGCTTGATTGATGGATGGAAAATGGATGTTCCAAGCACCTATTGTTTCAGGGCTCAGGATTAGGTGGAGTTATTTAACAGTTCATTTGAGCGGCTGAGGTCTGCGGTGCCAGGCGGGACCAGAGAGCTCGAGGTGGGGTAATGCGCCATAATAAAGATTAAACCCTCAAAGCCCAAATGCTGAGGAGGGGGTGAATCCCTGTTTTATTAACATATCTCAATCAGGGCGCGAACTGCGAAAGCTTTAAACCTCCCCATGTTCTTACGGACTAATTCCATCCATAGCGCCTTTGTTTTTATGTTGCTTTATTTCCCCGAACAAGGACTGCTTTTGTTCGGTAACTGGATTTTTACACATTTCTGGGAAAGCAGGAGCACTAAATGTGAAAAGCACAATGCCATGGAGTCAAATTGTTCTACTGATGTGGAAAAAGTTGTGATTTTATGAAAGTTGTAATTTTATGAAAGTCTAGTTTTTGGATATTAACTTTAACAAATTAATGATTAATTAATGATTAAAAGGGTTTTTGGACCAGTTACTCCTTCACTTTTTAAAAATGAGCTTCTCTAAAGTAGCACTTTTACAACATTTTTCATCAATTAATCATTTTCTTACACTGTAAAAAGTGTGAACCTGCAATTATTACCTTGTTTCCACCCAATTTAACACATAAATAATTTGTTTTGTTGGTATAAATTGATGTATATCACTGTAAAATGAATAAATGAAATAAAAATAAAAATCCACCCACTTCAACCTAAAATCTTAGGTTTAGTTGCTGCCTTAAATTCTTAAGCATAATCAGTTTGGCTCAAATTATTTTGACTTAGTTTATTAAACTAAACTAAAAAAAAGTTGAATATTGTATATGAATATTGAATATTGGTTGAACTAGTTTGATTGGTTACAGTATTAGTCATATTGCAAATCAGCTTTTTTAATGTATATATATATATATATATATATATATATATATATATACACACACACATTTAAACCAGAAAAAAAGGAAAATTTTGATATTTTTAACTGCTAATTGTTTTTTTGCTTTTTTTAATTACCAATTATTATTACTATTTTTTATTGTTGCTGTTGTTGTTGTTAAAATAGCAATTTGTGATTTATACTGTAATTTAACACCGACTAACAATTTTTTCAACAGTTAAGTGCCACTCTGAGTGGCTTTAATGGCTGTGGATGTGTGTGTGTGTGTGTGTGTGTGTGTGTGTGTGTGTCTATGTGTCTGTGTGTGTGTGTGTGTGAAGTTTGGCTCATTGATAACAGAGAACCTGTGAAAAATCAAGGGCTCAGGCTGCGAGTGACCCTGAATTGTTCCCACTACTACACAGTCTCTCCCATGTGTGGCACAGATGGAGTCACATTAGCTTCCACCCGCACATCCACACACATCTGGATTCCTCTGGAACAACACGCAGCTTCAAGAGGAATTTATCTGCTCGTGTGTGCGGTCCAACAAAACAGACACATCGCACCACTCACCATACTAATGGAAAACAGTATAAATACATACAGCTCCTCCTGACAACAATTACACATTTCTGTCAACAGTTTCCCTGTCAACAACCATTTGAAGCTGCAAAATCAGATATGAATAATATGACATATTGTAAGTAAAATGCAAGTAATGGTTAATACAAATGTATAATTCCAGTTATGGATGCTAAGGATTAATGCAGAGTTCCAGTTGTGCTAAAATACATGACGTATTAACAATTATGATGTGCAACACCTGTTCAACAGCAGCTGTGCATAACGCTTTCTAAGGCATCTAAATGATTAACATGGTCAAAACTTTAAAAAACCTAAAATACACAATCTACTACATGCCTTCTGCCATCTGATTGATCAGCAAGTAAAAGGTCTTTTAGTATAACTGTAAAAAAAAAAAAAATAATAAAAAATTATTAATGAATAAATAAATAAATAAATAATAAGATTTAATGTCTTTGAAATCTTGGCTGTGAAATCTTTACTGATTTTTATAAAGTAAATGTGAAAATAACTTATATTTTTAATTATTTCAAGATGAATAAGTTATTTTTATTTGATCATCAGTACATATTTTTATTTTATTTTATTTTATTTTAGAAAAAGCCATGTTAAAATGTGTGTGTGTGTGTGTGTGTGTGTGTGTGTGTTTGTGTGTGTGTGTGTGTGTGTGTGTGTGTGTGTGTGTGTGTGTGTGTGTGTGTGTGTGTGTGTGTGTGTGTTTGTGTGTGCGTGTGTGCGTGTGCATATTTGCCTCCCACAATAGAAACTACGGAGCATTGATTGTAAAACTAAGCATTTAAATATCATCTTACTAAAATATATTATTGGTAGATATAGAGTGACAGTTTTGTGTAAGTCTGCAATGTTGTTATAAAGAATTTCATCTTGCTTTTTTGCCAGATAAATATCAGCAACTGCAATGAACTGTATATTTTTACTAAGTTTGATCATCTGAATAAAATTGAGGTGTTTCCTCCTTTTTATTTTATTTTATTTTATTTTATTTTATTTTATTTTATTTTATTAATTTTTGATACATTTTACCTAAAGGTTTAATGGGGGGGGACAAGTGTCAGGCATTATGGAGCTAATGTATTTGTTTAATAAAACAATATTTTAATGCAAAATTGTGTCCTTAATGTTGTTATTATGCAATAAATGTTGTAAGGCACTCAAGATCGCAGCACCTTTCATACAATTTTATTGCCTAATCATACTCTACTGTAGATCTAAATAGCTCAGCACTACACAAAAAATCCAGTACAAATGACATTGCATTATTTTCCTTGAGGATTCATCAGGTGCGTAATAATTCTTCAGTTCTGTTTGCCATCATCTCGGAGTAAAGAGAAGATCAAAAGCATCATAACCCTCATTTCTAAATAATAGCAGTGCTCTGTTACGTCCTCAGAACGTTTATTATTTCTTTGCAAATATAACTAGGAAGCGTTCGCAGATTCTTCAGCAAACAAAAGGTTTGTGAAAGCGCATGATCAGCGCTGGAGTCTGGCCTCCGCAGTGCAGTCTCAGGTCAGCCGTCCTGAACGATAGCGCCGTAGCGTTTATCACATGATCTCCTAAACAAACGAGGGATTTGGGCTCTTTTCTGAGGTGACAGGCACCACAATAGGATGAGAAACGAGCTGTTTGTGAACTTCAGCTGGATCTGCTTTTGAAAGGGATTTTGCAAGACGGTGGAGTGGTGAGCACGCTAGCGACAACACAATTCACAGAGATAAGAGCGATTCAAAAACACCATTTATCAAGTAATACTGACACGGCTAAGAAATGAGGTCAGTTAAGCAGAATGACATCAGAAACCAGCTAAAGTCGGTCACTGGGATTGTAGGTCTGAAACATTTTCAGCGTGCCAAAATTAGATTCAGACACAACGCTAGCTTTTCTATACCAAAACATTAAAACACATGCTCACAGAGAAATACACTGGAATTTAAAAAAAAAAAATCAGCCAAATCACATCGAAACTGCTCATGAATAAAGTTCAAGTTCAAGTTCAAGTTGAGCTTTATTGTCATTCCGCTACATGTGGGGACATACAGTGGGACGAAATGTCGTGCCTCACAGGACCACGGTGCTACATACATACAGACATACAACAATGAAGTAAAACACTATAAAC